>JASSUY010036337.1:30223-60136 GCA_032466535.1 Forpus xanthops
GTTTAAATTTTTTTTAATCAAACTAATAAACTTAAAATTAAATAAACCCAAAAAAACGCCTCCCCCCCCCAAAAAAAAAAAAAACAACAAACAAAAGAAATAAAACAAACCAAAAATAAAGAAAACCCACTCCAAACCCAAACACTTGTAACAAAACCCAACACAGTATCTTAGGGTTTTTTTTTCTCATTTCAATGAGGTGTTGGAAGAAAACTAGTGATGTCTGCAGGACTGCAATCTGCCAGACAAAAGAACATGAAATTCCTAAGCTGATAACCAGAATAAGTTATGTATCCCCCTCACCCTCCAGACCTTTCTGCTATATACGATACATTTCAGACTATTAATCTTTTTCATGTTACTAGTTTTAAATAAAGCCTTGTTTATTGCATTTAGAGAATCTCTGGCTATCTCAATCATGAGGAAGAAAGAAAGAAAGTTTATCCCATTCAAAAAACAAGCTTCTACCCCTCCTTGGGTGGATTACTTCTTGTCTGAGTATGATTTGGAGCATTACTGTAATATTTTAGTAAAAAGAGTGGGAGTCTTTTCTGGGAAGCATACAAATACCTGGAGTAGCTACTTTGCATTGGTCTTTTTCCCCTCTGACAGCAGGATACTCTTTTAGAATATCTCACACTTTGGATTAAGCAGTGTAATAGCTGTAGTAATATTTATTTTGTATATTAGAGTATTTTAAAATTATACAAAACATGGGCTAGTGCTGGGAGAAACTGGTGTAATACCTGCAAGAAAAGCATACAGTCTTGTCTACCAATCATTCAGTTTTAAAGGTACAATACAGTGCATTAGCGAATTAAGTTTTCTGGCTGTCATTGTGTGCAGAAGAACACTGAATGAACTACTGTAATGGTAAGAGAGGGTTCTTTAGCTGATAATACCTTTAGCATTATGCAGGTGTCATTTTGTAACCTAACATTATAGTGAACCTCAAGCTAATCTGACAGATGATATTTATGTGTTAAGTGCAGGTCATCCTCACTGTAGCAAACACAGCCGGCTCTGCAGCCTCAGAGTTGTGAGAAAGGACGGAGAAAACAAGGGCAGGCAGTTTTACGCCTGTCCTCTACCCAGGGAAACTCAGTGTGACTACTTTCAGGTATGTGTAAGACTTCAAGGCCTGTTTTCTAACAAGCATTTGTTCTGCAGCCTTCTTGCCCATGTGATCTGTATTTGTGGACAGATACGATCCATTTGAAGTAATTTTAAATACTTTTGCACACTGAACTGAAGCTAAAAGCATAATAGCAGTTACAAATTTATAGTTTTAGTTACTTTACTGCTAAGAAGGCACCTGCTTGTCCAAATGTTCTTTATCTGCTTCCAAGTGATGTAAAATAGATGCATAGCAGAAATGTTGGTTTGGAGGGACTTGTTACGAGTTGTTCAGATCATCCTCTTGCTTGAAGGAGGACTATGGCAAACTCTAGATGTGGAAATCAGCCACATTTCTGTCTAGCCAAATTCCTTGGAGATTTTAAAGATGAAGATTCTGTAATCTGCCTGGGCAACTGCTCCCACTGCTACAGTGGAATACCTAACCTGACCTTTCTAGCTGTAACTGGTGGCCATTGCTCCTTGCTATAAATGTATGTGACTGAGAAGAGTTTGACTCTGTCACCTGCTGCCAGATGAACAGCAGACAGTAATGGCTATCGTGCCTTTATTTGAGGAAAACTGTGTGTTAGCATCAATTAAAGTGAAACCAGTTAGTGTGTGCAGTTGCAGTTAATAGAAAAACCTGAAATCAATGATCACAAAAGAGATAAAACTACTTTAACTACTAGGTGGGATTTCCTCTAGGGCCTCACCCTGTAGATCTGTTTCTATTGTCAATTTTAAAGTAAGGAATTCATAGCCACCATATATGCCAAAACTGCGCCTAAACCTGTTTCTTTTGGCAGTGGGCTGACTTGAATTTTCCATTTTGCAACCATGGCAAGCGCTCTGTTATGAAGACTGTGTTGAAGATTGGTCCCAATAACGGAAAGAACTTCTTTGTGTGCCCTCTTGGGAAGGAAAAACAGTGTGGCTTTTTCCAATGGGCAGAAAATGGGCCAGGTTTACAACTTACTCCTTGATGTCAATGTTAATAGTTAGCTGCTCCTCAGGATGTCTTAAGTGCATACAACTTGCCTAGTCATTTTAACATTTGTTGCTTCATTGGTAAAACAGCTACAACAGCATAAAGAACTGCAGGTCTAGAAAGAGTAATTTTATGTAGTCCTGTAAAAATTAAATGCTGCTTGTGCGCTGCATACTATTTTGCAGTAATCATCTAGCTTGCAATATATTGTGACATACTGCTGTATTTCTAATTAAAAATGGAACTGTTTTCTTTTTTCATGTACTTGCCACTGAAGTTTGTCAGAACTGTTTACTTTAAAGCACATGTGATATATAGAATCAATAATTTTAAATTAGTATTATAAAGTGGCAGATTTTTCCATAAGTGCAAACATAATAAAATAATAAAAGTTAATATAAAGAAAATATACTTGTTTAAATACTTCATGCTTTATTTACTTAAAGCCTAAAATGAAACAGCAATGGACTGTACACTTCAAATGTTACCATAGTTGAATGTGTGACCTGCTTAGGTTTGGAAAACAAAAATTGCACTAAAATTAATGACTCTGCAGCTTTCTTAACTGCATACTTTAAATTCAGGTCTTAACAATTTATTGTAGTTGCTACTGAAATTTTCCCCCCAATCCACCTGTAATGCACAATAAAATCATGCATCTTTGTAAATATTTCATAATTAATTGTGTCATTTCTGAGAGGTAACTGCCTTTTATTATTTTGAGGGGAAAGACTACTTAATTTTCCTGAGAAACTTGTGGAAGTTCAGTCCAATTTAAATCTTCTGGGCCATGGTGCAAGTGAAACTGGTTTCTTATCCTAACCAACACAAATTTAGAGGCTTTTTTTTTTTTTTCCCTCTTTTCAGCAGCCTTTGATACCTCTGAAATCATTTAAACTTTCCTTACGTGAAGGAAATCTTTTCTAATCAGATTGTAGAAACCATAATCCTTATGTTGCTCAATGGCCTCTTTCCAAAAACTATATATATCTTTCATGAAGCCTATTATTTATAGTGGGGTATAGAACTCCACCTGAGAACAAAACAAGCTACTTCACATGGTGAAGACTGCCTTTCCATTGCCATCTTTTTGTATGATGCTTCTTGTTACGATGCTGTGTGCTAGCTTGTGATTTACACCTAATCTTTAAAACACCTATCTAACCAGTTCCTTACTTGTGTTTGTACAATTGATTATGGTGATAGTGTTTATTTTTACATTGTACATGCTTTTGAATGTTTTGCACAGTGATAATGAGAGTGACAATCTTCAACAGTTCAGCTAAACATGAAAAATAGAAGTTTTATCAACCATTTTTGATCACTTGCCTGCCACAGATGTTAAGATCTCACTGAAGCTGGAAGTAACTTTTTCAAACTTTGACACTTCAAAAATTAACAGTTGGGGTGTTGGCTTCTTTTATCTTAACAGCCAGACAAGATGTGAACATCCATTTACGTACAGCACATACAAGTTTTAAAGGCTTAACTGCTTTTATTAGATACTACAATCACTTTCCTTTTTCTGTTCTTACATTTCTATAATGGGTGGTATGTTTTTTTAAAAGAAGTTCATAAGCAGTATAAAAGTTAACCGGGATGGTGGAGCAGTGATATATAAAGTGCATTTACCCTCTGAGGATGCAAAATCTTGAATTTTTCATTGAAATAAACAGCATGTCCTGCTTAAACTAAGGAAAAAAGTTCAAAATAAAATAATTGGTAAATTTAGTAAGTCATTTTTCCCAAAGTTTGTATACATTAAAAGCATTAGAAATAACTTATATTAAAATCAAAACTATTACAACAGCAGAAGCTTCACCTCAAATACAATTCATGTTTTAAAAAGTGACTGTGTTGCCTCATTTCTGCTTTCAGCCTAGCTACAAATGTTAGCACGCAGTAACTTGTATTTACTATCTCAATTGTAATGTCATAGGGCAGCATAGGCTCTACCCAGTTGAAGAAACCAGAGCTGGCTGCAGATACTATTTACCAGTGAGGTTGCAAACTATCGATTTTTATCGTCTCTGAATGTGCATGAGGTTGCAATAATACAGGTTAAGAATTCTAAACATTTAAGTCTCTGAAGATATTTCAGAACAGTTGCGTCATTGAATGATATCACCATTTTGGACACAGGTGAGGAAAAGCAGAAATGGAAATAACTGAGGGCAAGGATACCTTTTGAGCTTATCACACAGAACTAGCACGTGGAAGAACTGACACATTTACACTCCAGATAAGTAGGAGACTGAGCAAGAGACACTGAGTTCTGATTCACCAGCTGCCTCTACAAAACTTACTGCTTTTGCAAAACCTGTTTCTTTATTTCTCCTTACAGAGGCCAGCACAATGTAACTTGTTGAACTGGCCATGGCTGATAGCTGGTCATATGAAAGGTTTTGATTAAAAAAAAAAAAACAGCTGGCAAAAAAACTTATCTTGGATCACATCCCCTTCTCAACCTTTCAGAAAGAATCTACAACCAGTGATACAGAACTGCAGACAGTTTGTGAAAGAATGTCTTGTATTTGCTCATGGTAAAAGTCCTGGTTTTCAGCTTCTGTCCTAATAGTTATAAATGCATTTATTTTTTCACATTGAATCATCTATTACAGTACAAGTGATGGAACACATATTTCAGATTCATATTTGGCTTACACATTTTAATGGCTTGTGTTACATGCAATCAACTGTGAAGGCTAAAAAGAATAGCAAACCCTAAGCTTATGGAATCACAGAATGGTTAGTGTTGGAAGGGACCTTAAAGATCACCTAAGTCCCAAGCCCTCTGCCATTGGCAGGGGCACTTTAAACTACTCCAGGTGGTGCAAAGCCCCATTCAGCCTGGCCTTGCCTTGAACATTTCCAGGGATGGGGCAGCCACAACCTCTCTGGGAAACCTGTGCCAGTGTCTCACCACCTACACAGGGAAGAATTTCTTCCAAATGCCCAACATAAATTGCCCCTCTCTCAGTTTAAAGCCATTCCCTCTTGTCCTGTCACGACATGCCCTTGTAAAAAGTCCCTCTCCAGGTTTCTTGTAGGCTCCCTTTAGGTGCTGGAAGCTGCTCTAAGTTGTCCCTTAGCCTTTTTTTCTCCAGGCTGAACAACCCTGGCTCTCAGCCTGTCTTCAAGTTAAAAGATGGATTTATCTATCCCAACCCTTTCCTGTCATTTATATACCTTATGAAAACCAGTGTAAATGGCTTTTAAAAAATACAGCCCTTTTTAAAGGCCTTAGGGTTCTGATGTAGCCTTATTACTTTAACCTATACCCATCTGCAGGAGGCTGTAGGGACTGACAGGCTCACGTAAGCGCCTTCGACTTAGATGCATTCTGGACAAGGTGGTGACAGCAGTTCAGTAATAAAAAGGAGTCTTCCAGTAAAGCTGACTTCTAAGTACTCTTATAGTTTTAGAGAGCATTTTTAGACATTAACATTACAAAGTGACAGCATGACTCATAACAAAAGAGTTTTCAACCTCATGTAGAAAACACTTTTCCTGGTTTTATATATCACAAGGCTAACTTCATAAACACCTCAGAACTCAGCTCAGATGCCATGTAAACCAGTGCTTAGAGGATAAGGTCAAGGTCATACAAGCTGTGAAGTAAAAATGTTAAACCTAGAAAATGCTAATCTCATACCCAGTTTCTACTTTATGGTAGAGCTTTAGTTACTGTTACAGCTTAAGTAAGTTTTGGCAGAGTTTAACTTTCACTTTGAAAGTAACACTTATTTTCCAATTTCTGACATTGAGACTGGAATCAACAGATTTTATGCCTGCTTTCAAGCCTTCATACCTTTATTAAAAGTACTTTTATAACCAGCTATTTGTTAGAGACATGCAATTGTTTTGTATATTCGTTATATATACATGTACAGCTATCATTTAATGGCAATGTGAATTCAGCAATTACATTGAGGGCTGAAGCAATGGTCTTACATCGGTAATTCACTGAGGGATAAATAAATTTACACCAAAGTCATGCACTCAAATTCTGAGACATGACTGTGTCACAGCTGTGACTACAGACTATAATTATACATATGCAACTATTTCTGCATCTACCTTCCTATAAAAAATGGTGCTAGTTCTCCCTTGTTTTTCTGGCAGGGAAAAAATGAGTAAGATTTAGCTGCATGGGGGATCTTTCAAAGAAGTGGAACATGCCATCCTTTCCTTGATATCCACATGAATGCTCATCATTAGAGGCTAAGTATCTTTCACGAGGAATCAAAAGGTACTGCAAAACCTTTCACAGACAGCACAGCAATGGTAGGATCTCTTTCTCTAAACAAAATCCCTAGAACATTTTAAATCCTTCAACATCTTTCTTGTACCTTTCTACACCGTGCAATTTAACTTGCCTGACATTTACTGACAACAGATGGGGTTTAGCATCTGGTATAACATAACATACTCTGTGTCTGTCTTCCCTCTAATGCCTGCAAGGGTGTTTATTATGTCTAATTTTAACTTGAACATTCAAAACATACATTGAAAATCCATTTAGAAAAGTGTGGAAGTGTGCTGTACTTTATTTTACCGGAACAACAAAATAAAATCCAATCTAAGAACAGAACCCAACAATAAAAGTGTTTTCCAGAGAAAATCTTATTAAAAATGCAACAAGTACACTTAAGGGTGAGTGGAACTCCGAGTGTACACAGCAGTGTGTAAACACAGTCAGTGCTTTAGTTATTTAACTTACTGAATTGCCACTCCTGTACTAAGTGCAGGTCCCCGCAGAGTTTGTATGCTTTATAATTTTTATTATAAAATCAAATTCAAACAGCATGACTCTCTTCTAGCTATTAGTTCTGCAGTATAAACATACTGTGAAGAGATCCTAAACACTAGTTGTCTTTTATACTAAGGTTTCAAGCGAGATCCAGAGAGTTGGCAAAGAGGGGCCTCTCAGTAGGCACTGATGAGCAGCAGAGCCCTACCTAAAGATCTAATAAAACTGTGTAGTTAGGAACTCTAAAGGAAAGTGGAACAAGAGTTCCTGTTTTGGCAGAAGTCCCATTTGACTGGCTTGGCTACAGATGGATCTGAAACCTAAGCCCTTCCTTCAGACATCATGTCTGGGTGGTCTTTTACAAGAACCTCTATTATTGCCATTTGAGATTAACTGAACAAATTAACTGCAATCCAAATGCTCTGTGCTCAGAATAGGTTTTAACCTCAGATTATGAGTAAAACCAACTGGACATTTCACTAAATTAGAAACTGGCCTATGCATAAATATTACTGATGGATCCATGCTCCAGCCTGATTCCAGCCAGCTCCAAAAATACAGTACTTAAACTGGGCCTTACCACAGCAGCTTAAGCATCACATCTTTGGACAAGAACTCATCTGTATTCCACTAGTTCGTAGTTTATGCAGAGCAAATGCAGGTTTTTGAAGAAATCTTTATTTACGTCCTGCACTAGGCAGCAATTTCAATGGAGCTGCCCTCACATTTTGCTTATAGGATCCAGGAAGACAGATGGGGCAGATGTTTATCATTTCCTAAAAATGAAAAACTGATTTCTACATATTGCACTTTCGACAGCATCGTATTTCTTAGAGGGATTTATTCACATATTTTTAAATCTAGAAAGGATTACAGTATTTATCTAGCCTACCCTTCTGCAGAAACCAGGTGGATTTATTATGCTCCTTTAATCAGTTTAAGTGCATTAATGTCCACTCATTTCCCTCCTGATGCCCTTAATCTAGAAATTCTTTGTGGCTACTTCCTTCCTTTGTGGTTACTTCCGAAATGTAACTTCTCTCTCTCTCACTCTGGCCCAGGAAATACTTGATCATGATGTCAGTGACAATAATGACTGGACATGCAAAAAACCCCTCATAACTTGTTAGGGACCGGGACAAAAAAACCCATCTGAAACAGGGAAATGTGGGAAATATATTTTAAGATTTATCCAGACAACACAATGCAGCACAGCATATAGATAACCAGCCTTGGTACCCCTAACCCAGTTAGAGTAGTATTTGCTATGTGCTTTTTGCTCCAGCTACCTGACTCTTGAAAAGGTAAATATTGGCCTAGGCTAAGACTATTTCAAACCTAAGGTAATGTCCATTAAGAACAATTAGAGAAAAAAAAAGATGTATAATCTTTCAGAGAAATAACTCAGACTGCATTTCCCAGGGTACAAATAATAATATTGCAACAAAAACCTAAGGTTTTAATCAGAAAGAAACAAGTCAAATGAGAATTCAAGCACTCAATAAATTAACATGTTCTAGAACTTCAGGATGATCTTATACATATGTAAGTTTTGAAATGCCTTTAGAAAACACTCAGGTTACAAAATATGAGTGGAAGCTAAATTTACATTTCAATTTCAATTTTAAATCTAGACTACATTTGGAGAGCTAATTTACAGTATTAAATTTAAACTCATTGCAACAGCAGTACTGCAGAAACTATGAAAGTAAAAAAGCATCATGCTTTACCCTGAAGGCAAGGACGGTGGGTTGTACTTCTCAAGGATGTTGTTTCCATATGAACTGGTCTAGAAGGTAACAACATTTGCTTTGTGACTGAGAACTAACATTTAAGCTAATCGTTGGCTCTGTAGATTAAAAGTATGAAAGTAAAAAAATGTGCTCAATACTAGAAGGCACAAGCAAGCTTAAAACCCCCTTGTACGAACAAGATATTATAAAAATAACACACCATTATACCTTACCATACATATCAAATATATAGTTTATCCTTTGCTTTCTCTGATAGCTCATGTTATTTACATGGTATTTGCTGCTTCTCTCCAAAGTCCAGTTATTGCCTAGTATTGTAATACAATACAACTTCACCTAGAAACATGGACAATGTCTCATGTCACACTTCAGTTCACGTTCACTAGAAAAACAAAATGTGCTTATTTTTAATCAGTCTAAAGTGGTCTAATAGGACAAGGCTTTACACATACAAAATAACTGCATTATATAAAAGCAGTAAATGCTTTTCTTAAAAACATGAACTGACTCAAAGTGGACTGGAACAGAAATATTTACTACTATAGTAGCACAACTTCTTAAAGTCATGTTTTCATGAAACTGAATTCTCTGATTTTCCCTATACACAGTAAATAACTATCAGTAGGTTAACCTAGTATTAGGTGCTAAGAGCAGCAGCAACAAAATACAGGAAGTTCACAATATGGACAGAAGGTTTCTGAGTCACCACAGAACCTTTTATATCTTTGACAGAGATATGCAACCACTGAAAAGAAATGAGAGGTCAAAACCTCCACCAGAAAGAATAATCACACCAGAAAACATTTTTCCTTTTTCAGTGGAAACACATTAAACATGCAATCCTGACGCTGGCTACTAAAGGTCTTGGGATTCCCACACAGACCAGTACTGACAGAGATAGGTGATCAAAGCGAGGTGTAAATGCTCAAACTACCACTCTAGAGCCTGGGTTGGGTTGCTTGTACATAGAACGGTGGAATGGATCATATGCATAAAAGAAACTACTCTTACCATAAAACTATTCAGGTACCCAGATACTATAGCAACTACATAAGTTTCAGCTGTTTATATTTTGCTAATAATAGCTCACTTTAAAAAAATGGAGGAATTATGTAGTTATGGGTCAAAAGAGAAGGAGGAAAGCAGTTAGGGGACAAAACAGAAGGTGGAATTCAGGCGGGGGGAAACAGAACGCTGAAACTGTAGCATGAACAAAAGGAGTTAAAAAATAAAGTGGTCTGGTTTAGGGTTTACCAACCCGGAAGTTAATTAAGCAAATTCCAGCTCACTGTGTGATGCTAGTTTGAATGCAATAAATTAGGTACTGCAGTACTGAAAATCTGGTAACAATAATCAACTGCAATTCAAACATCTTCACACATCACACTGTTCCACACAATCTAGGTTTGGGCGTAACCTACTACGCATTATTTTCAAATTCAGTTTAAGCCCTCTGATTCATTGCACAAAATGGATTAACTTTATTGTTATATCAATACATGAAGCACTTGAACTTTGTTACTTAAATCTCCAGAAGCCACAGAAAGTCTATTTTACATATACCCATTTAGCTGTATCTGTTGTAAAGCCTTCAGAATAACACAGTATGCAGGACTGACAGCTTTGATGGTAATAAGTACTGGAAAAGGCCATTTCTGAGGCACCACCATTAATCAAGCCACACTCAGCTGTTTTGTCAAAAAATACCAATCATGGCATTAATTGCAAGGTTTCAGGTGACAATCAGCCAGCAGGCTCTGCTGATTGAGATGAATCTTTTAAGATAGCATAGGTGATTATATTAAATCTGTATTTACAGATTAAGCTACTTGATTGAAAAAAATTACTGATGAAAAACTTGTAGTTGAGATAGGGATTGTTTCCTAGGCACAAGAGTGACACTGGGCTATAAACATCTGCACCTCTCAGCTTCTACTCCTTCTTGGGCAGTGCTGCAGGCACAACCAGCAGCTGGCAGCAGGCTGCAAGAATGCTCCTTATGAGACAGAACATTCATTCCAGCTGTTAAGTGCCAAAAGAGCACAAAATGCAACTTGGGAAATGAAAGCACACACAACTAAAACTGCCCCTGTATTTAAAATCAAGTGTATTCAGAATTAACTTGTTTTACTGAAAGCTCTTAAGTTACAGAATGCTGTTCATATTCACTGAAAATATTGTTTCCCAGGTGTTGCAAGCAGTAAAAAGCTTCTGCATTGGAAGAAGTAAGGCCAACAGGAATGACCTGCAAATGTCCTTTGTGTACATTCTGTTATGATGATAAATATAATAATGATAATTCATTCCAGAATTTCTTCATGGGCCTTTTCCACGAAAATATTTATTCAGATTGCAGAAGAAAACAAACAATTCCCACTTATTCCCTGCAATAAGAATTAACAAATGTGGCTCTTAACAGTCATAAAATATTACGATTAACATACACAGCAATTGCAAACTCTCATCTAAACCAGTGCACAGCACATCCACTTTTCTCTTCAGGCTGTACCACTGCTTTTCTGCATGGCTTACTGTGAAGGATCACATCTGAACACAGGTCCTGGTAACCCCCTTAGGTAAAGATTCTTGGCTGTAATAAATTAATTTATTATTAATTAATGCTCATTAATTAATTAATCAGATCACAATGATACCTGTTAAATTTTTCACCCATGGATATGCTGTTAACATTGCCAAAATGTCATTAAAAATATTGAAGTTGTTGACAGCCTAAGAGATTTGTATTGCTCCCACATGTGGGAGGTCAAGCCTGAAACTGTGACTGCATAAAAGGAAAAGGTTTGTGCCTGGTGTGGCAATCTCATGTACCTAGTTTGAGAACAGAATCTACTTAACTGCATTTCACACGTACAAAAGTCTGTAACTCTGTGGTGTTTCAGCATGAGATAATAGTCAACAACTAGCAACATACCTAAGTCATATGGCTTTGTAACATCCTTGGGAGCAGACACTTAGTACTATGGGAAATTTAATAAATGGGAACTTAAGGAACCTCACCGATAGAAGATTTTTGATGTCAGTAGTTTACATTTATTCTTTACTCACCAAGAAGTTGCCCTTCATGTCTTCTTGCTAGCAAACTCTTCAGGAACTCAGCCTACTGGTATTCAAGGAATGCTTACCAGATGCTTGGTACCATGTACCACCTAAGCAATACTAGCAGAGGAGCGAGAAATATGTCAGGATGTGTATCCCCCAGGGAATCTTACTTCCACCTTCCTGAAGAAGCAGATATTTATGAGATCTCTTTCTCACCATCTCATGTTTCTTACAGAAGCTGTTTCACCTTAAATAAACTGCTACTAATTATAGCAGAAAAAGAGGAAAAAGATTCTTTGGTTTCAGTGTTCTAGGATAACCAGGGAGGTTACTATTTGAACATAGCTAGTAACATTTCACATAAAATTGCATAGTCATTAGAATAAGCTAGTGCAACAAGCCACAGATGCACAAACTCACTCCCATCTGCTGAGCAGCCTTCTGTGGGTCAGGAGGCCTGTTGGATCAGGCCCCAAGATTAAGAGAGTAAGAGCTTGAGGTCCTGTTAGCTTCCTAGCATTAGGAGTTACTGGTTTTACTCCAGTATGTGTCCCCACAAATACACACATCACCAGCACATGTACAGATGTGGGATACCTACAAAGTTAGAAAGCAGGACTGGATACAAAGTACTGAGGTCCTCACAAAGCTTAAAATGTTTGATTCCTGCGCCCAAGTCTCTTTCAGATTTTCCCAAGAAAGACAACTTTTTCCTGTCTAAGGATAGAGCACTCTAATCTTTGCATACTGAGACTAAAGGCTTCAGTAGTTCTGTATTGTTCAGTGATTTTGTTATTCACTGTGAGAAATGCTTTAGAGGCACTTACATGAGATGGTCTATTATTTGACCAGATTGCCTCAACTTGTAGTATTTGAACATTTTAAGTTCTTCCCAAATGCTAAGCCTGGAAAAATCAGAGCTACAAAGTAGAACGTAATGGTTAAGTTCAACACTGATTGGCATACTATGAATAGCTAAGACTGACCAGAAGTACATGAATGACAATTACAAACAACAGGTGGAATATTTATTTCGCATTAGCACTTACATTTGTCATAGTGAGGCACTACATTATTGTTGTACAAGTACAACTTTCTGCAAGATCAAACTTCCCAACTCTGAAAGAGACCTGATTTTTCAAATTAAGTTACAGCTTACAGCTTTATTCTTGAATTTGACTGGGGATGTTACCTCAGCTCCACTGAGCATACTGGCACTTGTCTCCTGCCTAAACATCTTTGTAATCCAGTAACCAGACATCTTGACAGAACTCTCAGAGAGCCCAATATAGTAGTCTGTCCGAAACACAGCGGTGTTAACACAGAACACACCTCACAGTGACTTTCAATTAAATAGCCAGTCAAGAGACTGAATTCATGGCACACACATTTCCATAAAGCATTGCAGTAACAGCAGTTGCTCTTAAGTATGAGATCTGACTTGTAAAGCCTCCTCAGAAGAAACTCAAATTCACAATTTAACTAAAGAGAAAGCCATCGGAAGGTTGTATGGAGACACTGCGCTTTCCCATTCTGAAGACAGGAAGCCTATGGCAGATAATAGCCTGTTGATAAGAATTCTCCCTGAAATATTAAGAATCCTGTATTCAAATCTCAAGTTTTGATGTCTCTTACTGAATTTTACTAGGGAGAAATAGTAGGATAGGCATCTAGCTTGACGGTTGACCTCATGAAACCTGCAGAAAGATAGGCACATTACTTCAGTCTGCAGGAAAATCCTGAAATCTTCCATCACTAATCTAAGTATTTGCTGTCACCAGCTGGAAAATTTCCTGTGCTCCTCAGTGCCCTACTGCGATTCCTGTAGTCTGCCTTGTGTTGGTATTAGCAGACAAGTGGCTGTACAGTAAGATAGGACAGCTTGTTTACTCACACTGAAAAAAGACAAGATTAGTTTTCAGCCAGAACAGCAAGCTGATCCATGTTGTGGTGTTGCATAACAACCAGAAACAATTGCTTAACCAAACAGAGAATGCACAGTGGAAGACATGGGTAGTACAGTATCTTCTGGGGTACCAAAATCTTTATCCAGCTGAAACCATACTCCAGAGATGGAAAAAGGTTCAAACATAACCTTCTATTCAGCACTTCACTAGTAGCTAATTGTTTTGTTCTGTATAGTTACTTTTAGTGGGTTTTATCACCATGGCTGTTAACTATGAGCCTAGGAGCTCAATTCACAATAAGGAAGGTACTCTATACATACCTGAGCGCTTTGATGTATACTCCCCCAGCAAACAGCTGCAGTCAAATTGCCCTGGAGCTGTTACTGCTTGGATCACAAGTTATGAAGCCCACAGCAGTGCCAGTGGAATAGGTTGCAGGCACTTGCTATTCCCAATGCAAAGTGAAGATGGCTGTCAGAGAGGTTAAACCACTGGATCTGGCATGAAGCTGTCTAGGTGAATGCGCACACCCTTGCGTGCAAGTCCTGGTACAGGACCTCCATCAAAGAGATACAGAAGGCAGGGAGAGCTAGCTCTGCAGAAATCAGTTAAAGGCTGTTCCTTAGGCCCATTTGGCAAAGTGATGGTACCTTCTGAAGACCCATTTTGTGCAGCTAGCAGTTTCAGTAAGGAACAACAAAAGTTGCCAGATCTCTTGCTGAGAAGCCAGATCACAAGACTTTCATGTTGACAGAATCCTAAGAATGGGTACAGATTGAATTTAAATAGTTACAGTTCATTAACACTGCAGCTACACCAATGTAATTTATTTTCTACTTTATAACATATAAATTAGTCCTCAGTAGCAACCAAATTAGCAAAACACACTTGACTGCATATGAATTAGACTTGTTTATAGTGCTTCTTACATTCACCCTTTTAATCTATAATGCTTTACTTCATCTATTACTGTAAATCCTTCAGAAAAAAAATCCTACATAGATAAGGAACTGATTACACAACATAAGTAGGAAACTGTCAGTTCCATGTTGCTCCTCAATGCTCAGGAAAAGCACTGCTGATGAAAAAATTAATTTATGGCAAGTTTCAATTTCTTTATACTTCTCTATGTATTAGCTTGCCAACCCAACTTTCATCCTCACAGATGATCTATGATAATTTGCCTTAGAATTTTTGTCATAACAATGAATATCCAGGAGCAGTATTAAGCTAGCAGCAAAATCATTTTTATTTTCAAATAGCCTGTCAAATTGTATTTAATAAATAACCACACATACCATCAAGCATCTAATCATGAACAATAAGTATCTGTGACCTAGCTGAGTATAATCCTAATTCTGTGATACTGTACTACTAGAATCTACTGTGTGCTTCTCAGTTCAACTCGTCCCTTAACCCTCAAAATTCAGGTTCTATAATTATTATTGCTATTAGTTAATGCAGGATAACACAGTATAATCTATTATGTTTTCATATTTATAAAAAAAAAAAAAAAAAAAAAAAAAAAAAAAAAACCCTTTACCTGTCAGTTACCCTGACAATCTACAAAGACTACAAACAATCTGTACCTGTTGGAAGATCAGACTTAAGTGGACACTCACAAAATGCCCTTCTGTTGGGAGGGTCAGGTTCTGTAACATTCTCTGTATATTTGTCTTGGACAGGTAACAACTCTGGATTCTTCCCATCTGCACAGAACAGTACTCAAACAAACCAAGGCCACTGGATTTCTTGCTAAACTGCATTTCTTATTCCTTATGATCTTTAGATGACAAATGCTGGGAAAGTACAAATACAAAATGCAACACAACTTCACAACTACATTCAACAGGCAAGCTCATGGTTTTTTGCATTTTATACAACCAGCACTGAAATAATAATTGAGCAACAAACAGAATTAGAGCTGAAATGTATTTCAGAGTCTGCCTGGAAAGTATGCAACAGGTGAAAACAAGAAAATTCCTGTTCATTTAAGACATGAAAGTTCTTCCCATGCAGAGCTCCAAAATCACCACTTCTAACCAATAAACCCCCTTGACATTTACAATACCATTGTTTTTGTAAATTTCTACCTGGGAAAAGTATAATAAAAAATTCTTCTTTAAAAGATTTCTCCCTGTTCTATTAGGAAAAACACAAGTCACCAAGAACAGGAATTCCCTGAACAGCTGGCACACTTTGAAGCTGCTATTGCTTTTATATCACAAACCACCACCTGTCACTGTAAAGGTATCAGCTAATCACACCAAAAGAGCACTGCACTAGCAGGTTATTTACCTACACTGAATCCATCCATCAGGAAAAAAAAAAAAGAAGAAAATGAAAACACAGCTAATATTGTTAAATGCAGAAACATCTGAAAAGGTTTGATGCCTGACTTGGCAGCTTAAACAATAAGAACAAAACCAGTCACAAAATCCTGAGATTCTGCCACATCTGCTCCATATACATTTCATTCATGGAGTTTTTTCCTGTAAATTTGATGGGACTTCTGTAAAGGAATGAACACACCCCCAATGAGAACATCTGTAGTTCAGTGCTTAGCAGATAACACATCAGTTATATATTACAGCTACAGTAAATTTAACTATCACTGATATTTCCTCACACACACAGACTACAGATAATGGCACTGATATCCTACACACTCCTGTTTCAAAACAAGGATGAACACAGTTGTTAATCAGTTACAGCCATCACACCATAACTAAGCCCAAGCAACAAATGCTAATAGAATAATTTCCAACTTATAAAGCAATCAGCACCACTGTTGTTTCTACCTTGTGAAGAGATGATAGCCTCTGCTGTTTATATAATATTACTTGTTTATTCCATCCAAAAGCCCAACCTTGAATTCTCTGAACATGTTATTTATTCCCCATTGAGGCAGTTACAGATGAAAGGCCATATTCCCATGGCAAGCTACAACGGTGGTATCAGAGGGAAGTTTTCTTCACTAAGTGCATACAAAACATTGTCAGGGTTCATACAGATCACCTGATGAAAGAACAGTTTAGTGCCATGTAAAAACATAATGAGAGTATAAACTTACAAATACAAAATTCCTTGAAATTGGGCAAGATTTTTTTTTCCCCAGCCCAAGGGAAAAGCCTTGTTTTTTCAAGCAGAAACTTGGGAGTTTTTGTTTAGTTTTGGCAAGGGTTTGTTCTTGTAAAGATCTTTCTTAAAAAAAATTCATCTTTCTGCTACACAGAACAGCACTACTGCTAACAACCTGCAAAGAGATATTTTAAAGACAAAACATTAAGTACAGTATTTTTTAATTTGGAATTCCGTCCATAACATTCAAATGGTACATTTATAAGTTTAAATTATAAATCATATACTGTCAAATTAAAAATACATTAAAATAGTTTACAAACTAACCCTTTCACTTATGAGAATTAATTCAGCATCACAAAGCAACCTACATTATTAAACCACATGTAGTCATGCATATGTCTCATGGAGACAAGTAATTTTGCTCTCACATACAGATCATTTGTTAGAATTGTAACAGTGACCTCAGGTACACTGTTACAGAGCACTTATAATCTCTAACGGTATACACCAGCTAGCACACTAGAAAGCCAGCCAAGGATGCTTCCCATCTCTTTCAGAAATGAATCCTGGTGAATTCAGCTGCAGCAGTTTGAGACACTGCCATTCAGCTGCCCATACTGAACCATCTATGTTTACAATCCACAATCTTATCTTCAAAGTAACCGTCACTGGGATTTCATTAATCTATCTGCATTTGATTACTTGAGTTATCTGAAGATACAGCAACCATGATAGATATGACAGGTAGAAAACTTACCTTAAGCCACTACAGATATTTTCAGTAAGGGCTCCTTCAACAAAAGCTTGCTGTAGCCTACAGTGAACTCTGTGCTACAAGATGCTCTGAAGATTCAGTGACAGAAGTGAATCCTCCAAATAAATTACTCTGCTGATTAAGTTCAACAGCAGGGTATTAAATACAGCTATTCTGGCTTGATTATTTTTTTCCAGTTTTTAAAGATACCAACTTGAAATATAAGGCAACAATCATTCTAAGACACAGTACACAAGCATCTAAATAACCTTACTTATAAATGATACATTAAGGTATGCTTATATTCCCCAATAATTTTATTCAAGTAGACAAAGAATAAATCAAATTTATGACAAGACACTTAATTTTACCTGCCCCCTCCTTTAACTTTTCCTAACCCAAGTTTAGCAAATATTCAATCAAATGATCAGTAAGACTCCAAGTTAAGAAATCAAACACCTTCAAATACACATGGAACAATCCTCAAGACACTGAAGTTCTATTACAAATGAATCCTAGTATCTAGACACAGAAAATGACAAACCCAGCTTTGTTAGCTGTAGGTAATTCTCATACTTTAGGTATTCAATTGCTCCTTTGCAGGGGTAGATGTACCATAGGGAAAGTGCACAGCATATCAAGGACAAGGAAATCACTGTGATTAAGATTTATAACTTATCTTCCACTACATAAAACAGGTGACAGGAAGGTTTCAAACTGTCTTCTCATCCAGTCAGAGTCAACACAATATTCCTTGATGGCTTGTACTACTAGGGATGTTTGGATGTCCTCTCTATTCAAGTGTATTCTCAGCTGTCAAGAAACAAGTTAAAAAGGTCCACAAGGAGATGCTCCCTACCTCTTAATTAAAGTTTTGACATAGTCTCCACTACTCTTCAAACCTCTTTCCTTGCTTGTCACCATTTGCATGTAATTTTCTTTTCAAGAGAAATGAAAACCTGGACTGTCTTAGACATTTTTTCTCAAAATAAGTCTCATGCTTAGAGATAGAGACGTTCCTGCTCCCCATCCTTTCAGGTTTCTGCCAAATGTTACTAAATGGTAAGGCAAAGGTGGGGTTCAGTGGTTACTATTAATCGCTTTTGGCTACTTAGTTCTTACAAAATCGGAGGATAAGAGGTATTACATCTTGAAGTAACCATTTTAAAATGCAACATTTAGGGAAGCTTAGTACTTTCCCTGTCTTAAATTTAGATGTTAATATGACAAAAGAAATTAAATGCAGTCTACTACTTGCTCAGTTGGATGACTTAGAAAAGGACTAGAAACCATGAAGTGAAACTGAGTGAATCCTGGAATTTTATTACATGCAGCACCTAGGAGAGAAAGGGAAAAAAAAAAAGTGCAATTTGCTGCATTTAAGATTAGTGCCTACTACTGTCTTTATTATTGTACTTTATCATCTAAGGACCCAGTTACTAATTCTACTACAATGGTATAATTGTTCTTTACAATCTGTTTAACTCAAGACATCTTGAAAGTACTGAATTTTAAATAAAAATACAGTGCTACTGATTGCAGCAGAGCAATTAACGCCCTTATAATACAATTTGAAATAGCAACAAAAGTCAGAAAAATCTCTCTTTCAATCCTGATTAACTTAATGAGTTCCTCCAACACTAATCTTTTAAACACAGAACTATGGGAAATAAGAGATCAAAGAACAGCAATAAGCAGTCTAACTAAATAAGCCATGTTGATTAGCAAATTGTATTTCCTACTCATCTAAGAGTTCACTAATGAGATGCCTGGCACAGTGACTGATCTTGGAATGCTTTGAAACTATGCTTAATATTCACATTCTCCCAGCCTTATGCCGTATCTACGGAAGGCATAAACATTCTTTTTTAAAACCTTCAAATTAATCATACACAGTTCAGAAAAACACATAAAGGTTGTAAGTATTTCTGATTTTTACTAAGACTTGCAAAAGTTTTGTGGAAGTCTCAGACATTGAAATGCAGAGGAAAAATGAAAATGCCTCAAGTCCGCACTAGGACAGAGCTGCCCTGCTAACCAGCATTTGATATTATGAATGGCCAGTATTGCTGCAGTGTTCAAAGAATAAAGACGTCTTTTTCAAAATCCACTTCTGGTTTTGTACTCCTGTGACCTAATTAGGGTCAACAAACTTTCTCTGTTAAGCAAAATACATACCATAACCTCCAGTTGTATTGGCACATATGACAGCACCAAAGAACTTTGGAGCATACTTCTGGATTCTGGAAATAACTTTCTGACAGGCTACTGTTGGGTCTGTTCCCATTCTCATATATTCCACAGCTTGATAACTGAAAGAGAAACAGTTATCACATCCATGCAGTTAGCCATACTGAGATTATATGTTCTGAAATACCTTTGGCAGACATTGATTTCTTTGAATAATAGAAATACATGATAAATAATCTTCATACAAACTTCATATTGGCAATTATTACTCAAGTTCTACATAAACAGTAATTACAAACACGACTTAAAAGGAGCTGCAAGATATCCTCCATACCATCTATTATTCAAGGGCAGGACTAAACCTGCGATAATGCTCTCATACTTTGCAATAGAAGAGGCTAAGCAACTGATCAGTTAAAGAACTGCAAAGAAGCAGCTAAAGAGTTAGGGGCTTTTATTTTTCACTGTGTCATTAAGTTTGGCATGAAAAGTTACGACTAGTTTTCAAAAAGGCGAACGTCAAGGTACTTTTCTGAAGAAAACTAACCTCTGATATTACTGATCAACTACTGGTTTCAGTAAGCATTAAAAAAAATGCCCAGAAAAAAACATCAGTCTCTGGAAGCTTCAAAATTGACCCTTTTTTTTTTTTATTTCATGAACATGAAGGTACAATGTTTTGATCAAGACTTTGAGCTACTTTCTATTTTTTTGCAAACCAATTTAAAAAAAATTTACTCAAAATGGAAGAAATCAAGATGAACTTCTTTGTATCTATAGCATCATTAAGCAAATAAATACATGGGCACTGTTTGAGATGAATCAGTTACATTTCCAAAATGTCCTCAGAGGGAAAAAAGTTACTTTTGTTGTTGTTTTCTTTCAGAACCTGAAGACAAGAACACATAATGTAACTTACAAGCAAACAACACTAGATTTTGTTTTGATGAAAGATGCATATACCAAAACCAACTCTTGTTACACTAAGAGTCATCTATAGATAATATTAACTACAGATGTTATCAAAGTATCATGTAAGAGAGCTTTCCTTGCAATTTAAGGCTCTCTACTATCTTAGATTTATTCTAACAATCAAATAAGTTCAAGATATCTAAAGATAAATATCTGAATATAAAGCTGTATTTCACAAGGGTCTCCACTAATCAAAAACTCTGTAAGATGTTACTATCTCAAAGAAGGCAGACAGAAAATATATTTAACATTTCCTTCATTTCTGGCAAGTCAATTCTATTACTTCTTTTCATGTGGGAATATCTAAAATAACATGGACTTAGGAAAGATCTGTATCTACAAAGAACCTGTATTTAACCATCTAGTCTTGAGTTGTTTTCTAAAACCCGCCAGTGCCAACAGAAAATGTTTTAAGCACTAAAGCCAAATCCTTCAGGCTGCTGAACTGTAATGTAAGCTTTTATTGATTAACTTCATAGTGGAGCTCAACTCAATACTGCTGTTGGTATCTGATACCTCAGGATAATTCATGAGGTTGTCAGTTTCCTTGTATTTCAAGGCTGACTTGGAAGACACTGAAACTCATTGAGGACACTTGTAAATATGCAACAAACTAGTAAGCATTCTCAACTGTCAGTTTCAGAAAAAGTACTAAAGGAATATGAAGGCCACTGCTACATATTCCTTCAAGCATCAATGCCTATTATGTTCAGCACAGACCTCCATAAGTCACTCCCTGCTGAGACCAACTTGCCAACTTGCAAGAATGACTCTCAAAACTCAGTGAAAACATACATATTTTATGTAGGCTATGCAACCAAGACGACAGCACTAAAACACTTTTCCAGTTTCAAATTAGATGCAATTATACAGGATTGTTACAGTGACACCTTCCCACCCTCCCAAGAAATCTGAGACTCACCCCTCAACCTTCCTGCAATTTATAAGGTTTATTTCCTACACAATAAAACACTTTGTACGAGAAAGCTAATCAGTTCTGTTAAAAAGTCTGCAAGTTGGGGATATCCTCATTACCTGGTGCCTGCTTGCTCAACAGTGTGGCAGTATTAAGGGATCTGTCATCAAGATATTTAAGAAGTCATTTCTTTTAAGACAGATCATAAGGATGACCTGATTGTGCTGCTATTCTTTCCCCTTCAATTCCCTCCTTTACTCCCATTTCAGCAGCTAGTAAGACAGATTGTCTTTTTAATCATTTAGTTCATTTTCTGAGTTCACATTTTGCTAGAGAAAAACAGCAAAGCCTGACCTAAGGACAAACCTGGGTAAGAAGCGCATCATTATGTCACCATCCCCAGTGGCTGCAGCTCCTCCTGCTGTGCTATCCGCATAGGATCCTGCTCCAGCTATCGGGGAGTCTCCTACACGGCTGTAGTGAAAAATGGAAAAAACAAACAAAATCTGGCAACTATAGAAAATGGTAATTTAATAATTCAAGCGGGACTGCACTAATGTTAATAGCTCTTGGCCTGATATTGGCAAGTTCTTGTAACCTGGGCACACTTTTAACTTTGTCAACCTTACTGCCTCCAGCTCAGTTAGTGTTAAACTCACAGGAGAACAGAACAGGTAAAGAGGTCACTCCGCTGCAGTCAGAAGTCTTGTCTTAAAACTACCAATAAAAGTGATCTGTGATAACCTGACTGACCTGAGGCTTAATCCACCTCCAATGCACAACTGTTTGTTATTATACTGACTATTGTCTGGGCAGTAAGGTTTAGCCAGTGGGCAACAGTAAGCAGCTGGGGACATTAATATGTTTAATAACTTGGTGCTAAATCCGCAAGTTGCCTGACTTGGTTGACAGACAAGATTCCTATCTGGGTAGAAAAAAATCTCAAAGACAAAACACAAGCCTAGGGCTCTGATTCTATGCATACTTCTTTGGAGACTGTGCACCTCTCCAAAATGCTTATTATGCTTATTTGTCTCTGGTGCCATGCCTTACAAGCTGCCTTGCAACTGTGCCAGTTGTTTGTGTCTCTGTATGGTAAATTAAGTGAGCTGAAAAACAAGCACTCCCTCAAACATCTTGCAACAGTTTCTCAGTACTAGGATTTGTGGTGATGCCCAGAAATGTGCAAAGCCATTTTGTAATCACTGCAGTCTAAAATATAACCTCTATATAAGCTTAATGTAGCCAATGAGACAGGAAAAAAGCTTTTTTGTAAAATCAGAGATACCAACCCTGGAATTTTGTGGATTGCACCATTAGTAGATGTCCCAGAAACAACAGTTCCACTCCCACCGATTACAATCATACCTAAGGTTTTCAACAAGGATGAAGCACATTCAGAAACAGTCCTAGCAAATTTACTTAATTAGCACTATGGTATGAAACAAACCACAATACCCAGACCTTTCAAACTACTGATATCCTTAAATACACAGAAGCCGTACTCTTAAGGAAGTTCTTCTTAAAACACATTTGGAAACTTTCTGGATGCATTACAAGAGCTCAAAAAGCAATCTATAAAAGTGAATGCCACACTGTTCAGAGCTGCACATTACTGCTGCTCAAACAGTTGCTGTCTCCTGATACACACCTATTTTAACCAGTAGATAACAAGTATCTGGTGCATCCTGCCCCAGTACCACCAGAACAACAAAGATTGGAAATTATAAATGGTCCTTTAGGGAGATATAAAGAAGGGAGGAAAAAAAAAAAAAACAACAAAGGGGGGGGGCATAAGAATCAGAAGGATGAGCTTAAATTTCACAGTGAAATATGGTCTTCCACCACTGCAAAGCCTTTTAAGTTGGTATGACAGCTACAAGGGAGACTTAAGTTAACCATGATCAAGATAAGTATTTTTAATCATGATCATTTTTCTAAGCATCCATAGCTGCCCAAGAAATTATGCCAAGGTATCTGAGGAATAGGGCATTTGAACAAAAGCTAAGGTGACGACCAATGAAGAAAAATGTATCAGCATCAGAGTTACCAAAAGTTGTTACCAATAGTATCATGATGATAAAAACTTCTTCCTGAGGCCTGTTCTTCTCTATAAGTCACTTTTTCAGGTCGTTTGTATGGTCCACAGGATTTTGAAGAGTCTGGTATCACATTCTGTAAACATTTTGTGATTTGCATGAATAATATATTCTGCTTCATTATAGATAAATTTAAAAATACCACAGTCAATACCTCTAATCTACCACACAGGTAACAGATGCCCAATACCTAAATTACACAGCTGTACTGAAATCCCACTAACTGATTTGCTTAAAGAATAAAGAATTACTTGTGGCATTATGCAGTCAAATGTTTTTCTTATTAGAAAGTTATGTTAAAATTAAAGATTCTCCTCTACTCCATTGACTGATACAAAAAAAAAAAAAAAAAAAGCTGACTCCATCAAAACAAAGTTTTCAAGCTAAAACCTAGAGAGGTGAACTGAGCTTCTAATGTCAAGATACTAATACTATTGTCAAGCCAGTATCATAGTCATCATAGTCAAGATATTTCCAGAACTGAAAAACACAATATATACTAAATTAAAATGATTCAGCAATGCAGCATTTAATAGCCAAGAAACAAGACAGCATACAAACGTCGAAATTTGTAATACCGATCCATAAAAACAAACAAAAAAACCAGGAGAGAAATCTCATCACAACAGGCTGCATTAATGTGATGAGTTCACAGGTCTGCATAAAGCCACTCTAACTTTTTAAGGACCTTAATTGGTACCATAAGATTTTCTTATAGAAATTTATAAATGCATAAAAAAATACACACTTTGCCAAGGCCAAACCCAGCAGGATCCAAGAAATAAGAGCTAGACACATATTCTTGCTGAGCCTACCAAACGCTTGGTAAGTTTGTTCATCTAATATGCAAAACTTCTTTTTTCTTCACGTGTAAAGCATAAGTTCAATATAAGCTGAAAGAGGCAATGCTGCATTACTGACTTCCTAAACCTCACTTTCACCACCACAACACTTTACCTTCCAGTAATTTGGCTGACAGCTTTGATTAAGCCACTCTGAATACACCGAAAGAGATTTTTGGGTAGTTAAATCTTCATATGGAAACCCCATTCTTACAGCAAACAGGGAGGCTTAAAAAGCAACAACAAAACCAAAACCATTAATTAATTCACATGGTTATATATTTCATGAAAATGCAATCAAAAATTCTATATCCTCTACAGAGATGAGAAATATGTCTTCAGGGAGCAGTACCAGCAATTATAGTGATGTATAACTGCAGTAGCAAACTCTCCCTTCACTAGCAGTATCAGATTTCCTCAATTCACTGTAACTACGTTAACATATGGAAATTTTACCACTGAAAGAGAAACAGATTCAACTCTGTTAATCAACACAAATAACTTGAAGCAAGACTGACCTGGGCTGCGTGTGTCACAAAAATATTTAACTATATTATACAAATAACTGTATATTTTCCTTAAAAAGCTAGTCTTCTATGATATAAAAGTAACAGCAGCACATTTACCACCAAAACACTGATACTTACAGAGATCAATCCACCAGCCTACATATTACACTTCTTCCCTGCAGTTTGAAAAGTGCTTCCTTCTTTTGAAAATTAATATAGTATGTGTCAAGAGAGCAAAAGAAAACCAACACAAGCAATGAAAGAATGCTGCACTTCTAAGAATGGCTTTTCTCATTAGGGAAAGGGAAAAGAAAAAAGATCAACTACTCTTTCACCTTTCAGTTGTAGATACATTTGATTTTACCAAGTAACAGATACTGCTGCTAGATACAGATGCTTGAATTTATATTACCAATACTTGATAACAATGTCATTATAACATGTAGCTGAATGAGCTTCTCCAGTTCAAGAATTAAAAAAATACTTCAATTATTTCTGGACAAGTTTTTGATGTTTTTCTTTAAAACTGACACAGTTAAATCCTCTTTGCACTCAGAGTAAAAGAAAACTGACAGCTTCAATTAAACAAAACAGGCAGGTCAGGTGTTTTCTTCTTGTTTGTTTGGTTTTTGCTTTGGGGTCTGTTTTCAGGTAAAATTGTGCTTGTGCATATTTGTCATTCTTTCATGACTTCAAAAGCCTTGTTTCTATTCCAGGAAGCAGAATTAGTCATCATTACTCTCTGAAGTGTTTATTTGGATTATTGGTCTAAGTACTGCTGGGAGACAAAGGAAAAGGGTGAGGCACACTGCAATTATGGTACTTTCCTATCTGTTGGAGACAAACCTGAAAATTTCTTGTCACATGATAACCAAACTAATTCTTTGTTTCCTCACTTGTAATCATTCTGCATTAAATGTTCCTTGTCAGATTCAGAGTATACATGGCCTCTATAGCTGATTTTTCAAGATTTGTCCTAAGGAAATCAGTCAATGAACAAAGAAAGCAGTTCTTTTAACTGAAACTCTGATCACTGTGGTTATCTGTATCTGTTCAACAAAAGCTACGCCACAGCTAAGAAGCAGAACCCAGGAAACTACAGGCTGTCAGACTCACACTGATTACTGAGAAGATGACTGAACAACTAAGCCTGGACACAATTTCTGAGCATGTGAAGGACAAGAAGGTGATTGCGGGTTGTCAGCATGGCTTCACAAAAAGGAAGTCATGGCTGATCAGTCTGATAACTTTCTATGATGAAACAACTAGTTTGGTATATGAGGGGAGAGCAGTGGATATTGTCTACCTTAACTTCCACATCAAAGGCTTTGACACTGTATGCTATAAGATTCTCAAAAGGAAGTTCATGAAGTATGGACTAGATGAGTAGACAGTGAGGTGGACTGAAAACCGGATGAAGGACCAAACTTAAGAGGGTGTTTGGTGAAGAGCAGTATGAATTCTAGAGCCAGTAACTAGCAGCACACCACTGGGATCAATACAGGGTCAAGTATTGTTCAGTATCTTCATTAATGACCTGGATGAGGGGACATACACCCTGACCAAATTTTGCAGATACAAAACTAGGAGTGGCTTAAGCTGGGGCTGTTCAGCCTGGTTCAGGGGGATCTCAGCAGTGTCTAAAAACGTCTGAAAGGAGTGTGCAAAGAAGACCAAGTGAGACTTTTCAGTGGTGTGTAATGACACAAAAAGAGACAATGGGCACAAACTGAAACATGAGAAGATCACTCTGAACAACAGGACACGCTTCTATGCTCTGAGGGTGACAAAGTTGCCCAGAGGTTGCGGAGTCACTATTTATGGAGATATCCAAAAGCCATCTGAAAATGGTCCTGGGCAACCAGTTCTAGGGGGCCCTACTTGAGGAGAGAGACTGGGCAAGACCTCAAGTCCCTGCCAATGTCAATCACCAATTATTCTGTAATGCATTGACTTCCTTAAGTTCTCTATTGTCATGGTTTAAGCCCAACCATCAACACAGAACCTCGCAGCCGCTCACTCACTCCTCCCCTTCCTCCCCCCACTCCCACAGGGATGGGGAGAATTGAAAGAATGTAACTCCCACGGGTTGAGATAGGAAAAGTCCAGTAACTAAGGTACAACACAAATCCACTGCTGCTACCACCAATAGTAATAATGATAAGTGAAATAACAAGGGAGGAGAATACAACCACTCATCACCCACTGACCCAGCCCGACCTCAGCAGTGGCCTAACCCTTCTGGGTAACTGCCCCAAGTTTATATATTGGGCATGACATGCTGTGGTATGGAATACTTCTTTGCTCAGTTTGGGTCAGGTATCCTGTCTCTGCTTCCTCTCAGCTTCCCCTCCTCCCTGGCAGAGCATGAGACTCAGAAAGTCCTTGGTCAGAGCAAACATTACTTAGCAACAACTGAAAACATCAATGTTATCAGCGCTGTTCTCGGGCTGAAAGTCAAAAAACACAGCTCTGCAGCAGCTACTAAGGAGAAAAATGACTGCTACTTCTTAACTCAGGACATCTATGTACAAAAGGTTTTAAGATACCTGAACTTCATTTTTTTGAGTCAATGTAAACAGAACTGCAAAGACTATTCAGGTGTCATGGCACTCATAAACAGATGCCATCAGTACTTCTAACACTGAAAATTAAAATTTTATGTTACTTTCATTAAAATTTTACTGCCGGAAACAAGGTGCTTGTCACACATTTAAAAATGATCAACCAAAAATAATGAGCCACAGCTTGACTCCTCCTCTATAGTGTGAACTTCTCAAAGAAATTATATTTTAGGAAATGGACAGACTTTCCTGGATGATATCACTAAACATATTTGAATAAAAGTGTAGTTCAGTTATTTGGAAAAAAATAAAGAATAGCCTCAGCAATTCTGCATCTTGAGTAAAAAAAGTCTGCAGAGATTATATAAATCTATATTAAAATTATTTACTATTCTAGATAGCTTTTCTGCTGAAAATGTGAATATTTTAATTTAGAAAATAATCTATCATTTCTCTCACATACTAATTTGAAGATCTAGATGAATTCTTCTGAAGCCACAGCTCCATTTTATTCTTTATCAATTTTTGCTTGGTAAAGACAACCACAGTTTCCTTTATCCAAGTTCCTATTTCTACAGAAAATACTTGCATTCCGAATACTATTCTTAATTTCACTCTGCTTTGATTAATTCACTAATATTTATGCCCCATACAATCTGGCCTTGAACACATCCAGGGATGGGGCATCCACAGTTTCTCTGGGCAATCTGTTCCAGTGTCTCACCACCCTCATACTAAAGAATTTCTTAATAATGTCTAATCTAAATATACCTTCCTTCAGTTTAAAAACATTCCTACTTGTCCTGTCATTACATGCTCTTGTAAAACATCTCCCTCCAGGTTTCCTATAGGCACTCTTTAGGTACTGGAAAGATGCTATAAGGTCTCCCCAGAGCCTTCTCTTCACCAGGCTGAACAACCCCAACTTGCTCAGCTTGTCTCCTTAGTAGAGGTAACCCAGCCCTCTGAGTATCTCTGTAGACCTCCTCTGGACTCCCTCAAGCAGGTCCACATCCCTCTTGTGTTGCTGGCCCCAAAGCTGAATGCAGCTGAATTACCTCCCTTGACCTGCTGGCCACAGTCCCTTTGACGCAGCTCAGGATATGGTTGGCTTTGTGGGCTGCGAGTGTACAGTGACAGCTCACGTTGAGCTTTTTGTTAATCAACACCCCCAAGTCCTTCTCCTCAGGGCTGCTCTCAATCCAGTTCCCTGCCAGCCTGTCTTTATGCTTGGGATTGCCCCGAGGTGTATGACCTTGCACTTGGCCTTGAACTTCGTAAGACCTGTGTTGGCAGACCTCTCAAGACTGTCAAGATTCCTCTAGATGGCATCCCTTCCCTCCAGCATGTCAACCACATCACAAACCTCAGCATTGTTGGTAAACTTGCTAAAGGTGTAAGGGGGAAAGGAGTATGAAGAGCACTTCTTCCTCCTCTATTTCATACCTGATCAATTTCTTTTTCAGTATCATCTGTGAGAGCTCTCTTACCAAAACCACTTGTAAACTAGTCATGGTCAACTGCTCAAATTAAATAGAATCTGCAAATCTCAATCTCTCTTTTCAGACCTCTTGTCAAACACTGTCTTCACCTCCCTCTGTTGCTCTATTTCACTCCATCAAGAAACTACTGTTGCACTTATTTCTCTATCATTTTGTACATGTTAATTCCCTCAAGAATCTTTAGACTTTTCTTAGCAGTTCCAAACCACCTACCCTTAATGCCTGGATGTCAATTTCCCACTGACCTCCACATTTCTTTGTGAACAGGCAAATACATTTTAAAAGTCCTTAACTGTGAGCCAAGTAACCTTCCACTCAGTACTTATACACCTCCCTGGAATTTACATCTCTTTTTGAAACTCTTCTAACAGCAGCAGCTCAGATCTGAAAAGCTCAGCTACTCCAGTTTGCTATCACTCTTTTGTTGTGCCTAGGAGTACAGCTCCTAATGCAGTTTTTATATTCAAATTCTCACTTATATTTTTAAACTGTGAAATACAAGTCATGCTGAATACATACTAGAATAGTAAAATCTAACTCTACAGTCTATTAAGTCTCTTATTCTTTTGAAAAAGTTGCTCCATGGTTTTAAATTAAATGTTTACATCTAACAGCAGCTGCTATAGTGCCTAATATCAAATCATCTTTGATACCTTTCATATCAGTGGTATTAGCAAAGCCTTGGGATTACAAGTTAACATCTGCAATTAAATTGGTGGAAAGACCACAAAATTGTGCTTTTCATGTCCAAGCAGTGAACAACAACTTAATTCATTCACATGTAATAAGAAAGTAAACACTTCTGAATTATTTTTGGAACTAGATGATCTTAAGGTCCTTTCCAACCCAAACCATTCTGTGATTCTATGATTGATTCCCTGTTTTTAAAAGTCTTTTTCT
>JASSUY010036338.1:0-20557 GCA_032466535.1 Forpus xanthops
TATTCTGTTAACACAAAGAGTTGTCCATAAAGTTCTGCTAAGCTAAACATCTTTGCTCTGCTTCTAAACCACCTGTTACTATTGCATTCTTCCCCATCAAGTCGACTTAGTTCTAGCCTGTTAGCAGAAGGCTTTGTTTCATGACCTCGCTCCATGAGCCAACTATCGATAAGGCTCTCCACAGGTGCCCAGCCCCAATGTGCATAAAGCTGCTGATAGCAACAGAAGTCCCTCTGAGGATGCTCTGCCCCATGAGGACTCAGTCCCATCTCCCCACGGCTGTGGCTGCAGCCTGCGGGCTGCTCTACCTCTACACTCACCCCAGGTACTTCCAGGGATACGCTGTGGTTGCGCAGGGACCCAACTGGGGCTGTGGGAGCCCCAAACACCCCGAGGGAGCTGGGGAAGGCTTCCTTACCGTGAGTGAGACCAAAGGCACATTTACCTCCTTCTGCTCCTCTGCTGTCTCTGTGTGCTTGTGGCCTCTTCCCTGGCCCAGGAGGGTGCACTCTGCTTCATGACCTGGGTCTGTTGGTGGTGTCTATGGTGTTTTCTCCCTGTGCAGGTTGGGCCCATTGTACACCAGTGCCCGGGTACTGTGGCAGCTGCTGGGGCTGGAGGTGGCTGTGCTCCTGGTACACGTCCTGCTTCCCTGCTGCTCCCCATGGATGGCAGTGCTGGTGCAGCCCCTCCAGCACCTCGGTGCCTGGTGAGAGGGGCCATGGCTCTCCCAAACCCCCTCAGTGCTTACCTTTGAAGGGAGGTGGATGCTGGCACTGATCTGCCTGTGGAGCTCCACTCCTCATTGAGAACTGCCCTTCTAGAAAGCAAACCATGCCCAGCTTCTGCTCCTGATGAGGACCTTCACTGCCAGGTTTTGCAGCACCGTGCTGTCTAACCTCTAATACTTTTGGTTCTGCCCCACAGAGCACGGATTAAGCTGTAACTTCACTCACTGTTGTCATTGCTCCTTACTGCTGTACTGATGGATGCTGAAGGATCACTCCATGCATATGCAGAAAAATAAATCCCTTTTCTGAGTAGAAATCACCTGTGATTTCCAAAGGTGTGTGGGGACCGAGCAGTGCTTTGGGAGTATCGGCTATTGATGAGTGCTGAGGAATAGCTTTATTTAGGGTTTAGGGGCCGCATCTGGTCCCCAGGGATACCTACCAGTCCCCTGGAGAACAGAGCCAGGGCAAGTGCCTCCCTGCCACAAGTGACTGTCATTGCCACACCAAAGCTTTAAATTTAGCTTTTATTACAGTGCACATTATTTTATATATATATATAGAGAGAGATGTACTTGAAAAATCAAATGTATCCAATAATAAAAAATACAGCACATGAAAGTAGTATAATGCATTCCAGTGTATAGCTGAAGAGACAGTGGGATTTACACTAATCCCTACTAGTTTTTAAATGGGCTAATTCTGCTTCATTTTCTTCCCCCCCCCCCCCCATCACACCAATCAATAACTGAAACAATTCTTTGAAAAACCATGGTTTCCGCACTCAATCTCAAGGCATGAAGACACTGGAGGCTTCACTGTGAGTGAAGGGGCTGTGTTCAATGCTGGCAGGCACAGTGTGGCGTATGTCATAGTTCTTTTTGTTTTCCCTGCCATACTCGTAGCTCCAACCCCTTCGGATCCGTTCCTCCTCTGCTGAAGGAGGGTCAAGTCTTCACCCTCACTTAATCCTCAGCTGTGGCCAGGACTGTTCAAGGCAGACCTTGTCCCTGCCCGTCTCCATCCCAGAGCACCCATGGGGTCAGCCAGTGGGACTCCAGGTACCCAAGCACCCCAAGTACAGACAGAGGTGGCCCTGCCCTGGGCCGAAGGTGCTTTTTGTTCCCACGCTTACCAGTGCTCATCCTGACCCCAACCCCTGTGTCCATGTGGCCTGAGCTCAGCAACTGCACCCACGAGGGGCATCATCCTCTGCTCCCTCCGGATCCCGGGCTTTGCCTGGTTCTGCTCCTCAGCTGGAGCAGGACACGTCCTGGCCCCGCAGCTCAGGCTGGGGATGGCGATGCTGGATGGCCGAGGCCTTGCACCCGGGCAAGGCGCCACAGGAGGAGGGAGCGGGACAGGAGAGAGCAGGATGGGATCCACGTGTGTCCATCCACCCTTCCGCAGGCAGGGTCACTCCGCCTTCTTGATGAAGATCTGCAAGCAGAGAGGGCCGGGATCAGAGGGAGCAGGGCAGGAGCCCCGGGACATCCCACTGATGATGGAGCCCAGCTTACCTCGCTCAAGATGATCCACACTGGGGAGTCAGTCTGGATGGACAGCCTGATGGCCTCCAGCGGCCCGAAGGATGGGTCCACCTCGCCCTCTGCAACGCCCTTGGAGAAGGAACCTGGTGGGGAGGGCACAGGGATGACACAGGGACAGGCTCTTGGCATCCAGCCCCCATCCAAGGGGACCACAAATAACCATAGCAACCCCCTGCCCGCGGCTCCCCACCACAAGACGGGCTGAAAACCATCAGTGTGGACGTCAATACGGTGCAAAACACCACACTTAGAGGAACAAAAAATCAGCTAAACAAAGCAAAATGGAGATTATTTGGCAACACATCACTGCTTGCAGGAACGGGGCAGAGTGGGACAGCATGGTCCTGTAAGAGACAAAAGTTGGTTCAGTATCTATACCATGGAGTTATTGTCCCATTTTTGGTTGCGATTGTACTTTTTGTGGTTTAAATGTAACTGTAAGAAACCAGATAGCACTGCAGAGGAATGCTAAAGTGGCAGACAGCCACATGTGCCAGGGACTTTAATTTGTCTATTTACACCAAAAAAGTCTCAGTAAGAGCAAGTCTCAGCTGTACCATGCACCAGCATTTCCCCATAGGCTGCAATGACTTGTTCGTGTCCAAGGGCATGGCAAGCACTAAGACAAGCTCAGGTAGCAGGAGACGAAGTCCAAGCTTCAAGTGCTGTGAGCATTGACACAGGCTGTGGAGGGGGCTGTGGAGTGGCCCCCGGTGAAGGTTTTGAACAGCAGATTAGGCAAATGGATAATCTGAGTCACTTGATCCCAGCTCTGAGCAGAGACAGGCGGAAACACAGGACTGCAAAGTACCTGAAGAGGATACCTGCTCCAAGAGGGGAGAGCAGGGGAGGAGAGGAAATGGCAGTTAAATCCTGTTCCAACCTGGCTCCTGACAAGCAGAATCACTCTTTGCCAAGTGAACAGCACTGAGGGTCTTCGTTCCCTGGGGCTGAGGCTATGGGCTGTGTGATCAGACCCAGTGGGCAGCTGACCCTGCTGTACCTATCTGGATGTAGCCATCCGCCGTCCGGTGGTATTTGAACACTGCACCTCTTCCCTCCTCCAAGGCTTCCTTATCTGACTGCAGGCTCTGTGGAAAGGAGAGGAGCGTTGTGCAAGGCCATAGCAAGAGCCACTCAAAAGCTCCAAGCAACAGCAGCAACCCTGGAGCTGCCCTCGTCAGCCTTGTGCTCTGAAACAAGAGGACGTTTGCTGCCCTCATGCTGCTGCTTCCATTGCACCATCCTGGTTCCGTTCCCTCCCCTGCAGCCCTCCCACCCATCTGGCCTTCCCTCCGTAGGCAGGGGTGGCTCCCACAGTGATGGCTCAGCACAGCATCCCTGCTCCCGAGCTGGTACCACACCAGGCGTGACCCCCCCAGCAACACCTCTCAAAGGCACTTGAGTCCTGTGAAGATTTTCCTGTCAGCGCTGAGCAGTTCCCTTCTCTCAAACCTCTTGTGCTTCCCACTCCACCCCCAGCTCCATCCTCAACAAAACACTTACGTCAAACGGCAAAACCTCCACAGTCGTATTGAGGAGTTTGTCTTCTGGGTGCTCGATGTTCCCACTGCGGAAGAAGAACCTGTGACAGAGACCAAAGCCATGGAAACCCACACTGAGCGAGGGGTGACACAATGGCTTTCACCCCAGCTGAACAGCTCAACCGAACAGGGCTCTTCCCAAAAAGCCCACGAGCGCATGGTTTGGGAGGAGACCTTCTGCACCAGGTCAGATACATCATGGATTGCTCACAAGAGCATGAAAGCAAACGGCCTCACCAAAAAAGGGTCAAGTTATTATCCCCCGGGAAAAGCACCGCTTCCTCCTCCTGGGCAGCCAAGCAGGAGACAGGCAAAGACCAAAAGGAAACTGCATGCTCCAGGCTATCCCTTGCCCAGCCCCATTGCCCTCCCTCAAGCACTGGCCTTTCAATGCGGAGAGGCTTGAAGAATCTGAATCTGATGAAGTCTCCGGCAGCGGGAGTGAAGGCCCAGAAGAAGTCCTCCCGCAGGTAAGCCTTCTCCAAGGTGAAGTGCTGGTAGGTTTTCAGGCTGGTGCTCACCTCCGCGGGAGGGTTCACGTGCTCTTTGCGCAGGGCTTGCTTGCCAAAGTCCTTGTCCTTGGTGGGCACAAAGCAAAGAGGCAGCAAAGGGTCATGAGCTGCTCTCACCCATGAGGAACAGGGGCTCCAGCAACGACGCACTGCAAATTAAAAGCTCTCTATTTGCACAGCACAGAATGATGAGGGATGGAAGTGATCTGGGAAAGGCACCAGACAAGGCAATACCTGACTGGATCACAGGAAGACACAATGTCAGTAGAGGCAGCACAGAGAAGCATCACTGCTCTGCACTCTGATCCAGCACCAAAGAGCCCTTCATTGTCCCAGCATCCCTGCTCTGGGAGCGCTGCAAACAGCCCTGACACATGAGGAGAAAGTGGCTGTGAGGCTGACAACAGCATATAATGATTGGATTACACAGCCTGATGGGCACTGATACAAACTGGATTACACCATACATTTACCTGGGGATCAGGCAGACAGAGGGCTGAGCACAGATGCAATTGGTGTCTATGTGTGTCTATGGGTCCTACACATGTAGCTGTATTGACATTTAGACACACACACAATTTAAGCTCTCACATAGAGAGCTCTAGCTCATCTATCAGCAGGCCCCAGGAACAAGGAGTGGGGTAGGAAGTCACCCCAACCCAGGAGTCATGTCTCCAGGGTTTCCCAGTTGAAATCAATTGCATGGACCATAGTTTGGCACCCAGGATGGGCAGCCAGGATTTAGAAGCTTGCAGTGACTCTTAGTACGTGTCACTGCCATTCTGAGAAGCAGGAGCTATAGGAGCTCACTGTAATTCAGAACTAAACACAACCACTGCACAGAGATCCAGCTGCCACCGTCCCACTGACTGCTGTCACTGATTTCCCCACCCCAAAAGCAGCCAGTTCCTCGGTGCCTGCAGGCCAGGCCTGCCACAAAGGCCATATCCTCAGCTTGGACAGGCTGCTGGAACCCACCTTCAGCTTCTGTATCTTCCCAGCCAAGGAGGAGTGGGTTCCCACGTGCTGGAAGAGTGACGGCTTGAAGCGGATCCTCAGGTTTGCCTTCTGCCTGTCACAGTGTTTCTGAAATGAGACAATCCCTCAGTGCCCCGGACTGAAACCTCTGCAGTCAACTGCAGCCCAGGAGAGGAACAGACAAGGTGTGAGGAGTGACAGACATCCTTTCCTCCCCATCTCTGTGCCCTTCTTTGCTGTTTTGGCTTTCATTTGGTAAGAGGGCTTTTAACCACACTCTGTAGGAACCTGACCATGACTCTTGGCCACTCACTCTCCAGGCAGCTGGAGTGCCCAGGTTTAAGTGCCAGATTTCTCCTTGCCAAGCACAGTTTAACGAAGCTGAGCAAATCTCTGCGCTGTCAGCTAGGGACAGTGCAGAATTTAGTTCCTTTTGTCCGTGGCTCATTGGGAAAACCTTATTCCTACAAGTCGGAGCTCAGGATCACCAAAGCCTAAAGTACATTAAGTCCAGGGATATTGGGAACCTAAGTCAAGCACAGGCTCTTTCCAGACAGGCAGTTTTCAGCTTGTTGGCAGGTGCTGTGAGGCAGATGTCTGGCACGTGCCATTGTTAAAGCTGTTTGACTGTTTCACACACATCTCACCATGTAAATAAACTTGGGAGATGCAGCTCGGATCCAACAGAGATTTTCCATGTGGTGAAGGGAGAAAGATAATGGAATGGGAAAAGGAGGACAAAGGGGAAAACCCTTGAGAGCATGGAAACAAGTCGTCACGTTTAAAAATAGTTGATTTCTCCCAGTTTGGGGGAGCAGGTTCTGACTTTTGCCTTATCCATGAGAAGAAATGCGTGCACACCCCTGCCGCCATCTGCTCCTACAGCCTACAAAGAAACCCTGGCACCAGGCAGGGCACAGCAGGGAATGCCAGCCACAATGAGCCCCCGTGATGTGCTGCCTGCACAGGCAGCACTGGGAGCTGGGAAATTCCAGGCATGACCCCTGTGAGCCGTGGAGGAGATGATCCCCTGATCCAGCTCATGTTACATTAAAAATATTAGAACTAGCCATGCTAATGGCTATGGCCACTCATCGCCAGCAATCCTAGACACAACCCATCAGGTCTGATCTCTGGATGGGGAGAGGAGGAGGAAGGGGAACAGAGGGAGCTAAAGCATTGCTTGGTTTCCCTTTGTTGCTTTTCCCCTTGTGCCAAAGAAGCACTTGCTGAAAGCAGTGTTGTCTCAGTTGAGCCAGGAGGGGGAATGGCTCTGTTGGTGGTAAGAAGGTCATCCTTCCACACAGCCCAGGTAAATCTAATATTAGTTGAAAAAGAAAAAGCAGAATATATCCAGAGAGGCAAAGCACTTACTGAAGGCTCAAAAAAAAATTCAATCAAAAGATATAAATCCTCCCTGCTACCAGTTTGACTCTGCACAGTGGGATTTACAAGGGAAAGTCGTGTTTGAAAGGGCGCTGGGCAGAGTTAATCATGCAAACAGTGGGGGAAAGGAGCCAGAAACCCACATGGAAAGTAGGTTAATTTTTAAAAAGGCAACACGTTTAAGAGGTTTGCAGTTTCCCCTGGGAAAACCTGGGCTCTGCCGGGTAGGAGAAGATGATCTCGCACAGCAGGATCTGCATCTCATCTACGCTCAAGCTGAGGATTTTGAAGGCAGGGGGACATAGACAGCAGCATCAGTCCCAGCTCCATCCCAGCATTCCATCACCCTGCCTTCACCCATAGCTGTGAGGACCCAGGGGACTGCCAGACAGGTCTGGTGATTGCTCTGTCACACTTGAGCACATGGTTTGGACTTCCAGGAGGATACAACAGACATGAGCTGAGACTGGTCCTACTGCACATGGGGATCTGGAGCTGATGACATGGCCTCTGCCAGGGATCAGAGCTATTCAAATCACATCTTTGCCCCAGTTCTGCAGAGCCCTGAGGATGCCCTGTCCCCATAACACATAAATACAGTATTTATCCTCTGAGCGACCATTTGCCACCACAAAGTAGTTGTGACCAGGAGCTCTGTCCTAAGCAACTGGCTTCAATCACACAGGGACTCCACTGCTCATTCTCTGCCGGAGGAGGAGATGAGTAAATACAGTATGTTCATAGAGAAGACAGGAGAGTATCTGGTGGTGAGCTCATCTCACATTTACCGTCACACACGTTCCTCCTCTGCAATTCCCACTCGCTTTAGCCCCTCGCTGCTGCTCCGATGGGAGTTGAAGCACAACCTCCGCAGGGCACAGGGCTCCAGTGCTGCTGCCTGCAAGGCTTTGTGCAGACACGTCTCCTCAAGAGAGATGGCAGCATGAAAACAGAGCCCGTTTCACCTCTCTGCACCCTCTTAGAAACCCTGACAAGAGCTTTGCGTGCTCTGGCTTCATTCTGGGACACTATGCACAGCGGGCTTGCGCTCAGGTCATCTGGGGTGAGCTGTCTGGGCAGCCTGCATGTGTGCTGAGGCGGGTACAGCACACGAGCCCAGAGCCAGAGGGTTATTCTGGGGTTATAGTCAGTGAGTAGGGAACAGCCTCAGGGAGAGAAGCACACCGGAATGAAAAGCAGCCCTGAAGAATGGGGAACGGCCACTCTCCTCGAGGACTGGAGCAGGAATACCCTGTTAGTGCTCAGATGCAGAAAGAATGCCTCTGCTGGCAGCTGCAGCCTACAGAAGCCTGAACTCCAGGTCTTGACTTACACACTCTGCAAGGACACCCTGCAGCACTCTCCCCAGGATGGCACGGTTCAGTGCAAAGTCAGTGAGCACCGCAGCTCACAGGGAACATCCTCTGGGCACACAGACCAAGGCTACACTTGCCCACACTCCCCAGGTTTCCCCTCAACAGAGGCTGTTTACTTACTGCGTCTTTCTCAGGGTTGCAGACTTTCACCCAAAGGATGTGATCCAGCAGCCAGTCAATGGGTTTGTCCTTATAGAACATCAGGATGAACTCTACAATCAAGCTCAGATCCAGAGACTTGAACATTTTTCCTACAATGAAAGAAAAAAAGAGAGTAATTATGGAATAAAACATCAAGAATCAGAGCTGGGAAGAAAAAAGCTTGGGAGACTGGGCTGCGAGGCTGGATGTGCCCATCTACGTAAAGGAAATAGCATGCAGCTCTGGTTTATGTACCAGTACTGCTGGCATCGCTAATAGAGTTCTGGATTTAATACTCACTGCAGAATTAGAAAGCATTAGTGTCTCACAGGTCACAACAGTATCAAAAGGTCTAAAACTCTTCTATGCAGTAGTGAGAAATGAGGATGAATAACTTTCAGCCAGCTGCCAGACAGGCCATTTCCTGCCCTGAAAACTGCAAGTTTTAAGCCAGTCAAACCAGTATCCAAAATAACAGATCAAGCTGCTACTGCAGCCATGTACTGCTGTTCCCAAAATACTTCTGTGCTGATGTAAATTTCCTTTTGCACACTCTTAGGCAACTCCAGATCCCTTCCAGCCTAAAAGATACTGGTCACATCTAAGCTGTTTAACTGTTGGCTGGGCCAATGACCAGGTTTATGTTCATTAAAGTGAGTATCAGCTGTACCCGCTGTGTGAAAACACAAGGGTCATTGCAAAAATAGGGAAGGATCAAGTCCAAGTATCTCATTAACTTGCGGGACAACTCTTTGGACCAAGAGCATAAGTGCTTGCAAGACCCAGCAGTCACGTGTGCCCATGCCTGACGGGACTGGGGTGAGTAGGGAAGAACGTTACCAATAAACCCCAGCTGAGAAAACTCCAGGATCATCCACTCCTCAGAGGGCTGCTGCAAGGCAAAGTTCTTCATCGTGCTGAGATAGTTTGGTTTGGCCACAATATCATCCTCCAGCTGCAAGAGGAAAGGACACTCAGTGCCAATGACCCATCCAGGTTCCAGTAAGAGCAATCACCCCGTAGACCAGAGGAAAGCTTTGGCATAGCCCTAGTTTCTTTCAGAAGATGCTCCAAGTAGATTTTTGTCACCCAATTTAACAAATAAACTAACCAAGGATTCCCGCCCTCCCTTGATGGGACGTCTCCAAGTTACAAGCGTCTTAGAAACCCAGCTTTTGAATCTGATCACAACCCGCTTCCACTCTGCTGTATCACAAAACTGGATGTGCTCCTTGCCCTCTCTCAGCTGGGTACAAGCCACACTGAACTCATAGGTACATCCACCTCCCCTCCACCCCCAGCACCAAACTCACCTGCACATAATATATGCCTTTGGACTGGGCATACATCATTAAAAAACAGTAGTCGAGGTTCTGCTTTGTCCTCCACCTGCAAGAGACAAACACAGTGGGAGTGCCAATCTCTCCTGGAATACTGAGCTGTTCTGGGGAGCCAACTGAGGCTTGGTCTAAGCTGGGAACGTGACGCAGCTCTCGGAGCATGGGATGGCATAGGGCCTCCCCTTTTGGTCTCAAACTGGTCAGCCAAGAGTTACTTCCAAGCAACTGAGGGACTTCCAGAATCCCTCATCATCCGGGTTAAAATAACCAAAGCACAAGGCAAGTCCTGCAAAGCTGGGGTTAGTTCACATCCCACGCCACTTCCTTGGATAAGAGCAAGTTCAGGGCCTCGCCTGACCCTGCAGATGAGCTTTCCCTGCTGGAGTCAGTGGGAGAGATGCTGCAGTTACTTAATACAGGTCTTGCTTGTTTTGAAGTTCATTGATTCTCACCTGACTCTTTCCTTGGGGTCCCCAAAGGATTCCCGCAGATGGGAGAAATCAGGATAGAAATGTGGAGATGGGGAAATTACCTCCAGGAGACCTGAGTGTATTTCCTTTGGGAATCTGAAGTAGAAAAGCAGCAGTAAATAAACACCGTGTCTGATACATCATTTCATAGACCAAATCACTGCATAAACACCGATCTGCAGAGCCACACAAAACCCACAGCCTCCAAGAGAAAACCTCCCCAGCACTAGAGCACTTCAAGGCCTCATCGAAGGACATCAGCAGGGATTGCCATGGAGTTGTAAAGCTGCTCTCTCCTTGCCATGGTGTCCAATAGCCCCACGTTTGTGTGCTCCCTCCCAGCATCCCTCCTCTCTCCCACACGCAGCTCTTAAGACAAGCCAGGAGGACCATGAACTTTCTACAGGATTACATGGCCTGGTGCATCAAAGAAAGGACTTGCTGGCATTCCTGACATCTAGAGACTATTCCAAATGCAGCAGACATTAAAAGCCATTTTGCAGAGATGCTTACGCATTTCTGATACATCACTTAAAGCACTGCTGGGCTGTAGTTAGGACAACCAGCAGGAATTTTACCTGCTCCCTTATGCTGATAAAATCAGCATCTCTTTTCCCTATAAAGTGGTTAAGAACCCTTTTAAGAGTCAAACTCAAACAGAAAAATAATGTCACCCGTCTGAAAAATGGGTACCTACAAGAGCCTGGCAAGCAACAGTAGGGATTATTGTGACTGCGAGAGATAAGCAGGAAAACCAGTTATTTTTACACTGCCTTTTTGAGAACATTTGGTGCAAGGCTGATTTCCTTTGTTTGTGCAGAGCCTGGAGGATGGGAGATGGGGCAGAGGGAGACAAAGCAGTGAGATTGCCAAAAACTTCTCACTTATTTTCCCCTCCCTTATTCCCTCTTTGGGACTGGCAAGATTTTCAGCTGACATTATCAAATCCTCGCTTCCTCAGGCAGCAGTGAAACAGATGCTTCTCACCGAGCTGATAAAACCTGCACTGAAGCAGCACTGCGCTCTCCCTCCTGTGATCCAAGCCCAGCCTGCCCTGGCCCCACACCACCTCAATCCAATTTGGAAGAGAAATCATTTCAGTGAATGAGGGAGAGGCAGGAGGTGCTGGAGAGGGGGATGGCAAGAAATCAAATCATTAAGTCAATTAAAGTTTCAGGCCTTCGACGCAGAGGCGCTTTTTGCAGCAGCGCCCAGTAATTTCATCAGGATCCATCGGACAATCAGTCCATTATCCCCCGATAAGTGCATCCTCCTGCCAGCAAGCAGAAGGAAGGGAGCTCTGCCAGCTCCTGCACAGCAAGATGGAGGGCTCTGTTTCAGCTCTTCTGCAAGCTCCCGGGAGCACAGTCCTCCCCATGCACACCCCGGCCCCTCTCCCATCATCGCCTTGGGATACAGAGCACTGCCCATCTGCATCTCCTCCTTACAGTGCCTGTGGTCTTTTAGAAACACGCGATCACTGCAGGAGCTGGATGGCAGTCACAGCCTCTTCTCTCGACACCTTTTCCTTTTGCCTCCGAGCTCTGACGCTGTTAATGCCTGGACCAGCTCACGGTTAAAAATCCATCACTGGCTTTTGCTTAAACAGCCACAGATGAAGCTGCAAAAGCCACTAAGACTCCAGGACACAAATAGGAGCTAGTGTGAGAGACTAATGTAACTAGCGCCTGAGACAAGGGAAAAACAAACAGGCTGGAGCGGGAGGAAAAACGGATCATGGATTTTAAAGCAAAAGAAGGCAGGAGCATCCGGGTGTGCTTCCCACACTGCCCAGTTGCTCTGACTCCACAGAGCAGGTAGAGGGCTGTACAAGACACAGAAACAATTGCCAGGATTGGGAATCTAAATACTCCATCCTCAACGCCACAGGACAGAGAGAGCAAAACCAAACAGCATTACTGTGTGTGTTACATACACACAAGCGAGCAGGAAGCAGCCTGCTGTAAGCTACACACGGGAGGCACTTTAGAACAAGCAGAAAGAAGCAGCAATGGCAAAGACAGCGCGAAGCTTTAGGACAGAAGAAAGCAAGCAACAAAAAAACCCCAAAGGGAAGCAGCAAAGTGCATTTTCTCCCTAGAGAAGCTGCTCCGTGCCTCACGTCAGGCACAGACCCTGCGGCTGTGGTCACTTGGAACTGCTTACAAGTTTTTGATGTTTTCTGCCACTCCGGCTGTGTACTGCGGATCCGTCTGAAAGCAGAAGATAAGCAGGGTTAGACCCGTCAGCCTCAGCCTGTGCTCCGTGTGGCTCAGAAATCCCCTTCAACACACTCCAGGGGGACTGCCAGCACCTCCGGACCATCTCCATGGCTCCCTTTATCCCATTTAATCACTCTCCCCATGCTGATGGACTCTTAGGAGCCCTCCTTTATGGCCAGTGTTAATGAAAAACGTCATGCACCAGAGGACAAGGGGTAACGGATTCAAACTTAAACAGGGGAAGTTTAGATTGGATGTGAGGAAGAAGTTATTTACTGTAAGGGTGCTGAGGCACTGGAATGGGTTGCCCAGGGAAGCTGTGAATGCTCCATCGCTGGCGGTGTTCAAGGCCGGGTTGGACATAGCCTTGGGTGGCATGGTTTAGTGATAGGTTTCCCTGCCCATGGCAGGGGGGCTGGAACTGGATGATCTTAAGGTCCTTTCCAACCCTAACTATTCTGTGATTCTATGACTCCAGATCCTGCACATCTTCCCCACGTGCTCTCTCCTGTAACTTCCGCCCCTGCCAGCGCCAAGTGATGGCACAAAGTGTTAACTTCTGGACTATTTATTTTCTCTATACACACTGGCTTTCATCCAAGCAAATATCTTTGGCAGAAAAGGCTCCCCACAGCTTTTGTGAAAAAGAGGGGTCTATTTATAAGTGTGCATTTTTCATTTCAGGTTCATTTTGATGCTTTTCTTCCTAGAAAAACAGTTTCTTCCCACAATCAACCTGGCAACCCCTAACAGTTGGGAGGCAAAGGTCATCAGTGCCGCACACTGTTATCTGCAGGCAAGATTAAGTACACATACAGGGACAGGCACCAGACAGAAACCATCTGCACAGTGACCGGAAAAACAAAATCCAAGAACAAAGGGCAGGAGACCCAGGAGCAAAAACTGCTTCCTGGTGGTGGCATTGTGTTGGGCTGTTGTATGGATCATGGGACTCCATGTCTTGGGTGGATCTGCAGACACAGCATCACAGAAGCCGGGAGCAGCTGCTGCTGCGCTTGGCGCCAGGCGGAGGTGAGAAGTGAGATGCTGGGGATGTATGTGTCAAGCTGAGGACAGGGTTTCCACACTGGAATGGTGACAAGGGAGGGTTTTCTCAAGAGGAAAAAGGTCCCTTTCCCAAACAGGGCTCAGGCTCCCAATGCTGGATTGATATCTTACCCCAGTGCTGCCAAGAAAACAGCAACAGGAAAAACAAAGACAGGAAAGATGCTCCTGGCATTGGGAGCAAACACCCAGCTCCGCTCCAAGCACCCGGCTGCCACTGCAATGGTTATCATGTGTTGGCCACAGCCAAGCTCTCCAGCTCACCCCAGGGCTCCCCTCCACCAGCCAAGGAGCCCCCAGCTCTCCAGGCAGCCAGGCCACTGTGGATGAAACTCGTGGTGGCTATAAATGGGTTGGAAATGGGAAGTCCCCATCCCCAAAAGGGCATTCACTTGCTCCACTTATTGTCCTGAGCCTCCAAATTATCCAGTGTCCATTCCAGGTTCAAAGCCCCCTCTCCACTGCTTACTCTTTATCATGTGAGTGAGGAACTCTTAACAAGCAATGCCAAGTGCAGGTACATCAAGAAACACTTTGGGAAAAGGCACAGTGGGCACGGCTGTGGTCAAAGCTTGTGAAATGGATGTTGTGTAGCTACAGGAGCAAGCTTGGCAAGAGAGGACAGCAATGGTGGTGGTGATCTGCAACATCTACCATTGCTATTACTGGGATATTACTGCTCCTGCACTTCACAGTATCAGGGTTAATGTATTCATTACTCACTTCCCTCATCACAGGTACACTGGAAAGTCAGGAGCACACATCACAGCGTGCACCTTATTTCCAAGTCAACTACAAAAACCACGACTGCAGTCCCAAAAGAGGACATGGTTTTGGTCAAGTTGCTTAAAACACCTTGTGCTTTAACTCCCCTGCTGTGAAAACAGCCATCAAACCTGTCCTGGCTCAAAGGGAAATGATGGCCAGGACTCAGCCCCATCTCAGGCGCTTTAGGTTGCACCCATCTGTGCACACCTTTTCCTTGTACAAAATACCAGCCAGAGACATGAAGGCCAAATGCTACTCAAAACATCACATCAAGGGGGCTGGAATTAGATGATCTTAAGGTCCCTTCCAACCCTAACTATTCTATGATTCTATGATTCTATGATTATGGGTAAATAGGCAGGAAACCCGGACATTTATCTCTGTTCCGCTCCCCGTAACATGCTGATAAACTGAGGTTTATCTTTCTCACTGGATTTCTGGAAATTAAGACAAATGCACTTCAGGCTCAAGAAAATAATCCTGAGGGGAAAGCCATGGAGAAAAATATCCATCTAAACCCATACATAAAAGCAGCTCTTGTGGATTAATGTATCAAGGCTTTTTAGCCCTTGGTTTCAGCAACTGATTCTGGGCTCCAGATACCAGTACGAAGAGGTGTATTAACCTCAGCCCCAAATCAGTGGACTTTTAAGTTCTGAAAGGGCATTAGTGCTGCTTCACAGGTACAGAGGGAAACAAAACTGCTTCAGGAGCAGTCTGAGAGCTCCCCTAGACATGGCCATGGGGCTGCTCCCACACGTTTTGGGAAGAACCACTCAAAAGCCATCCTGGCTTAGAAGGAAAAGATAAATGCACGTGCTACCCCAGCAGTTACTAATGTTACGTGTTTGCCTGTTCACACGCTGACTCATTATGGCCTAACGTGTTTCATTTTGGGCATGATGCACCTAATATTGCTGATCAGGCAGCAGCCCAAGGCTGGGCTTATCTGCCTCAGCGAGAAGCAGAGCTGACCTGCAGGTAACCAGCTGTCCTGTTGGCACTGAATCTGGCAGACAGTGGGATGGGATGGAATGGGATGGGACGGGATGGGATGGGACAGGAGCCAGGGAATGGGGTAAACAGGCAAAGCTCTGTCTTACCTCAGCAATGAGGACGACGATGACGGAGTCCTCCTTCTCCTGCTGAGTGAGCTCCGAGATGAGGGAATTGAGGGTGTCAGTGAGGTAGGAATGCACCTCCCGCTTCACGCTGGGGATTCCCATCACGACGGACACTGCCCAGGGCCACGGAGAGATTTTAGAGAGAGGGGTGTGCTTGGACAAGGCTCTCTGCTCTGCTCCTATGACACCTACTTGGTGCCATGCTCCATCATTAAACACCAGCAGTGATGAGCAGGCTGGCGGGTTCCTTGGCTATGTAGGGTTCCCATTCTTCTGTCCCCAAGCCCAGTAACAACCAGCAGCATCCCAGTGTGCCAGGCTGGCAGGGCAGTCAGACAGACTCCTTTCCTTGCTGAAGTCCGGTGTCTAAGGAAACATCCCCAAACCCTCCCTCTCCCCAGGGCCTTTTCAGTCTGTGAATGGTAGCTTTGAATTACTTTTGTTCTCCAAATTCTTTACACCTCAGTTTTAGAGTCAGGTCTTTGGTTTTGGGTTGGGATTTGGGAGCAGGGAAGAATTGTCCAGTAACCAAAGTCCTGTTTCAGATGGGATTTGTCACCTATGACAACCTGAAAGTCTCTATGAAACTCTCTGCAAACCATGTTTTCATCTGCCCACCTTCCAGGCAAAGGCTAGAGCATTCTGGAGATGGAATGCAGCAAAAGATAACTGGCAGAAGCATCGAGAATGTTTCAGTGCCAGTCAAGAGCAGACACAGCACTACCCCATAGACTCGCAGATGTGACACGGCTTACCCACCCCACGTGTCATCAGAGAAGCTTGCATGATGCATGCAGCCGTTCCTCCAGCCCTGCTCATATCCATACCACAGCCAGGCCCGGAGGAAAGGGGAGGGACAGGCACCAAGGTGAGGAAGAGCACCAGAAGCAGCACTAATTCCCATTTACCTCCAGTGCGCCCCTGTCCCACATGCACGGCTGGCTGCAGACTGTTCTCCTTTGACAGCAAATGTGGCAAATGATGGAAGATGGTGGGAAGGTGCAGCACATTCTTGTTGGTGATATTCCACAGTTTTAACTTGGTTTCGTCTTAAAAAGGAAAAGGGAATCAATTGCAAGGCACGGTAGGTAGGAAGAGACTGCAAGGCAAAAAGCCTTTTTAGAGCAGCCGGGCCACCTGAGACTACTGCTGGGTTATCAAAAATCAGGCCAACCTTTAACATGCTACCACAAACCCAATTAGAGTTCAGCAGGAGCCAGGAGGGCCTTAAAGAAGTCCCAAAATATTTGGGAAGTAGGCGGGGGAATGAAGATAGAATGAAGGTCAAATCAGATCTCTCTGCAGAGATCCGATTTTCTTTAACTGTGCACTTAAAGAAAAAAGAACAAATAAATGGGCAAGGGGTGCTCAGCCAGCCTAACTCCTTCCTCCCCCCTCTCTTTGGATAGCCGTTTTCCATATGGATTCAATACAGGCACAGGAAAAGGCATGTGTGACTTGCAAGGGAAATAAAAAGCTTGTAAGCAAGCAAACGGGGAAATCCTCGGCAGAGGCAAACCTCAGTGTTTAATGATGCCTGTGCACCTCTAATCGAACAGGAGTTTAAGGGTTCCCAAGGCCCTCTGAACTCCACAATTTGCTGGTGCTGGGGGAGAGAAGAGCAGGTCCTGTCCGCAGCCCTGTGCACACGAACACACACCTCTCTACCTCCTCATTAGCAACAGCTTCCACACAGCCCGAGATCCTCAACGTCTCTGTTTATTCACCAGATAAGCTGCTCCAGGTCCGGTTTATGTCCCGCAGGGCCTGCTTCTCCGAGATCGCCCTCTTGATCTCCTCCAGGACCAGGTTGAGCTCCTTCGAGCGCTTTAAGCTCTCCTGCTCGGCTGCGTGCAGCCGGTCCCGGAGGGCGAGAAACTCCCGCTGGTAGATGTCCACAACGTCACCTGTGGATGGAGGAAGAGAGAAGCTTTCTCCTCTGTGCTCCAAAGGGTTTCAAGCCACAAAAGTGATGCTCATCGCTCGTACATCCCCCACCTCCACAATCCATGTGGATTTAGGGAGTTGTGGTCCAGCACGCTGGTTGGTGAGAGGGGTGGGGAGAGGGCAGTTTAAATTGCAGAACTACAATTAAAAAGCTGCTCCTGTTTTTCTCTTTAAACTTGGGTCTCCAGGTCACACAGAAATGCAATCTGGTTCTCAGTGATCGAAGCACACAGCAAAGAATAAGCAGTTATTTCTTCACTCTATGCTCAGAAAGGGGAGTCAGCTGCTGGCATTGGTTTTACAAGCAATACTCTGCATCTCCCTGTACCTCTGGAAGTTTGGGGATGTGAGATGGTGACTGCTGGAGTGAGCAGCAGGGAATCAGTCAAGTAAAAAGAGAACTGAAAGCACTGATGGTGATGGCTTCTTAAAGACAAACCCAAGGAACAACAATAGTTTTAATCGCCTTGCTCCTTGCTTTGGATTCCTTATGGCACTCAAAAGAAAGAGTTTTAAGAGCGTAAGTCAAAGGGTGTTCAGAGAGTCCCTGAACAGCATCTTGATGGTCTTGTACAGATGGCACTGGGCATCTCACAGATGACCATGAGTGATGGAAAACAAGACAGTGGGAAGAGGGATGCTGCTCTGCAGGGACATGAGGGCAGGGAGGAGGCACCACCTCCTTCAGCTTTGGAACAGTCTCTAATTCTACCAGCCCAAAGGGACTTTTGGAATCTAACCTTTCTGAACAGTGGCAGGATAAAGAATGCCAGAAAATAGCTGCCTGGATGCTTATACAAATCCAAGTGTTTGGATATATACCGTAAAGATGCATCACATATACAATATATAAAAATAAACTTTTGATAGGGTAACAAAGCTTTTTCTTTAAACCAGCATCTTATGCCTTTTTTAAGCAGTAAACTATTAAGAGCTTTCAGCTGGAACTAACTACACAATAGCTGGGAGTGGAATCAGTTAGCCACTAATGAACTTTCCTGGGCTGTTTTTTAACCCATTATTAATGAAACTACTAATTTAAAAAATCTACTTTTATCTGTGGTCACTCATGTGTTTTTAGCAGGGCATTAACTCACAGGACTATACCCAGAACTGATTTATCCACTGACTAGTAGACCTTTAGCCCAGGGTCTCCAGGAGAGCTAACGAGAGAGCTCACAACCAAGAGAGCTAATGACCAAAACCAGCGCACTGGAACTTCCCAACACAGGCCTAAATATAAATCAGAGCCATTGAAAAAAGACACACTGACTGCTTCTATTTTGGGGTCCATAAAGAAAAAGGAATTTTGAAGATCAGACATCCCCAGCTCCAAAGCAGTGAGTTTCCAAGACAACAGTGCTTCCCTATCCAGCTCCCGGTCATGCTTTTGCTAGGAAAAGTTTCCCCCATGGATTCTCTTCCCCCCAAAAAAACCCTTCTTAAAGATGCCCTGTTTCAACACCAGGGACTCCCCAATGCTGCCTGGCTCCTGTTAACCTTTCAGTGCTATTTTCCAAGCCAGTGGCACGTGGGGAGCGAGCAGAGGAAGTCACATCCGTTTGATGACTCCGTCCATCCGACAACACGTTATTCACAGAGAGTTAAGACACAAACGAGGTCAGTCCTTCCTTCTTCCTGTGTGGTGCAGCTCGCTTTCCACTCCCATTGAGAAAACGTTGAAGAATGTGCACATAAACAGGTTAACACCCAGCTCTGGGAGCTGCCACGGGGATTCACAGAGGGATGTCAGGTTTTAAATTGACTCCATGATGAGCTGGAGCTTTACCTGCTGGTACCTCGCAGGCATAAGAATAAACCTTTCAGCTTCCCAGTAGTACTCCAGATTATAGGTTTTCCTACTGGTATCTTTCACTGGCTGCATCTGTGAACAGCAGCAAGGAACAAGTCTCACTTTCTGCCTTTGCAAGGCAGCAGGAATTGTGCCTGTGCAAGGCTGGAAGCATTTGTCTCTCAGCATACCAGGGGGTTACTACCCCACGGATGCTATCAAATCCAAATCACAGCTAAAGGCTGCCATTAGATCTCATCCTGCAATACCTGGGAGCAGAGTAAAGGCAAGACTTTGCACTTAATGGTTTTTTCCAGAGCACTGCACTTCATTTGTGTCAGATTTAGAAGGGAAATGTCACTGATTATTCCGTCACTAATGACCAGCCCACCAAAGCCAAGAGCTGTACTTTTCATTAGAACTGCAATGTTGATGTGCAGTCAACCATTTACTGCTTTTCCAGCTAACGGTTGGAAGTGAAATTGTATTTGTTTCCACTGCTCCTGTCCTGTGATGTCTTCAGAGGCTTTCCGTTCTTTAATTAAAATTTCATGGAATTTAAAAGCTGATCGATTGTGACCGGTTCCGGTGACAGCTCCAACAGTCGGAGGCAAAGCCCAGGGTGGGGGTAACAGTTTCCCACGGATTTCCAGTAATGTCATTTAGCACTCGCCGGTCTGCAAGGACACATGGATGTGGATCCGCCGTCCTCACAAAAACCCTCAGTCAGGGCCCTCTGAAAGGCCACGAAGGGCATCAGAGGATAAAGGGGGAGGGAACTGGTTCCCATCCCTACGAGCAAGGTTGGACACAGAAGTGATTTGCTGCTAATTAGGCTGAACAAATTTTTCAGCTCGTGTCAGTTCAGCACAGGCCCTTTACCTTTCAAAGCAGCAGCACTCCCTATCTACATATTTATTGTATTCCCTCCCAGCACAAGATAGCAGAGCTCTTAAAATATCTCCAGACTCAAGCACTGCAGGAGAAAAACTCCTATAGCTACAACTACATTAAAAAAAGACTCAGCTTACTTTTTCTTAGGAGATAACACAATGCTTCAGGCTTAAAATACACTGGTTTAATAAAGAAAGAAACTCAGTTAGGCAATCGTCTGCAGGACAGAGTTGGGAGACCAAAACCCCCTCGAACTTACAGCACACATGGTGCATGCCCAGTGCCCTGCAAATAACCCATTTCTCACTTTATCATGCTTAATATTTGCTCTCAACAGTCTTTTGCAAAGCTGTCTTTAGAAACAGGCTGGCTCTAAGGCTCAAGCGAGCAACCAGCAGCTTCAAACAGACTATCTCTCTGCAGGCCAGAGAAGGCAGCATTGGGCACAGCTGAGCTCCAGCCTCCATCTGTCCATCCCAGCGCTATGGGAGTGGTTCTGGGGCTGTATCCCTGGAGGGGGAAGCAGTGGCCATAGGAAGCATCCAGCTGAGCATCACTCACTGACCCACGGCTCCCCCTCTGCTCCCTTCTCTCACCCCAATGGTGACTGGCCATGGCTGCCAGCTGAGAACCCTGTGCCGGGTTTGTTGGGTGACAGTGTGAGCTGAGAACCCTGTGCTGGGTTTGTTGGGTGACAGTGTGAGCTGAGAACCCTGT
>JASSUY010036338.1:20657-50821 GCA_032466535.1 Forpus xanthops
GGGTTTGTTGGGTGACAGTGTGAGCTGAGAACCCTGTGCTGGGTTTGTTGGGTGACAGTGTGAGCTGAGAACCCTGTGCTGGGTTTGCGGGGTGACAGTGTGAGCTGAGAACCCTGTGCTGGGTTTGTTGGGTGACAGTGTGAGCTGAGAACCCTGTGCTGGGTTTGTTGGGTGACAGTGTGAGCTGAGAACCTGTGCTGGGTTTGCTGGGTGACAGCACGAACTGTTGGAGAAGCAGCAGGCAGGGATGCTTGAATGGGCTCCTTCCCCAGCAGCCAGGATGCAGCAGCGTGCAGTGATGGGCACATGCTGGTAGGGCTCATGGGATGCTCCTCAGGAGCCTTATAGGAGCACCACAAAGCTGATCTGCAGCATTCCCAAAGGCTTTCATCTATCCAAGACAGCATCCGTTTAGTAACAAGTATTTCTCCATGATGGAGAATTCTGTGGCTTCATTCTTATTTAAGTGACTATAAAGTGCAAACCAGGCTTGCAGAGGCCAGGGCTGGGACATCTGTGTCCACTCAGCTTATCCATTTTCAGGTTTTGAGTGAAAGCAAATACCTAATCTGATCCTCAACCAGCAGATGGGCACAAAATCAGACCACTGCCAATAAAACCACAGCCTTCCATATCTATTTATGTCTCTCTATATATCTTTATATATACAGTCAGGAATATTATAATCCTGTATTCTTCTGCATTACTCTTTCAGCTCACACTCCAACCTCCCAGGGAACCTGCAGTGCATTTTAAACATGTCCATATTTCAGGACCAATTACTCCTAGTTTTGTTCTCTGCAGATAACCTCTCCCAGCAGAGCAGACCCATGGCCAAAGCCAGAGCTTTCCCTCCAATTCAATCTTTTCAAAAGCAAATGCAAAGTCTCTGCTCACTGGATTTGCTTCTCATTAGGAAGACTTTCAAGAGACTTTGTTTAAAAAACTCAAAACAACCCCCAAACCACCAAACCGTTTATCCTCATGAAATCTGGGCTTTGAGAGCACGAGGGCACCTTTTGACCCATCTGTTACAAGAATTCCCAGGGCAAAAAGAGACAGAAGAAAAAGTGCAGTCCCCAGTTCACACTGCAAAGGGAGCTGGAGCAGAAAACTAAACTGCCTACAGAAAATGTCCCTGCAGTAACTATTCCTTTGTTTCATTTGAAGCACCCTTTTAATAAGTAACCGCTCCCCCTCTAGGACTTGCAAGGGACTCCGGAGCACACAAACAGTCCTCTCCCCATGCTACGGCATCTATGTCATCCAAAAGCACAACTGGTGAAGCCCAGGGAATGGAGCTGGTGATCCATCCCTGTCCCCATCCCAGGCTGCCTATGCCTGGCTTCATCCCCAGCCATTCACAGGGACTCCTGGAGTTAGACGATGCTTAGGGATTTTCTTCCTTTTATGTTTTGACGTTTAATGATTGATATAATGCTGGCACTGCTCCACACATTACACTATAGATTGCCCTGATTGAATCGCAGCATTCATTAGGTATTTTGCTAACAGAATTTCAATGGATATTAGAGGAGTTTCTGTACTGTATCAGTGAATTAAACTCAGCAGAAAAGGATAGTCCTGCTTTACATGGAAATCTGATGGTTAGTGAAGCACACAGGTATTAAGACACACAGGTACACAGTCACTCCACAATAAACATTTTATACCACTAAAAGCAAAATGTTGCCCTTTGCTTTTTTCGTTGTAGAAGGACTAAAACCACCTTAGAGACTCACCCTGAACTAAACCTCAACACAGCCTCCAAAAAGGCGGTGGGAAGGAGCTATGCTGGGGTACGTGGAGCTATACAGGTTAAATTGTGACACTAAAAATGTCCTCTTCAGCAGCAGAAAGAAAAAGAGAGGATAATTGAGCATATAAAATACTCCCCAAAGTCCTTGCCTTCCCAGGCAGGATGAAGATGGAACAGGTCTCTTCCTTCAAACCTAAGGAAATGGTAACTGTGCTCCTGTAAGATGAGCAAGAGGAGTCTTTCCTTATCTTACATTGTCTCTGCTTGCATGAGCCAGCAGACCATTGTACCTAGTCTTAGTCTCATCTTCTAAAATCATAAATATTTTGGCAGCATAGGATAGCATGTGTGCTACCCTGAATAAGGTCCATTACGTTTTTCAGTCATACCAGCCAAACACACTCCTCTGTGCCATTATTGTGTTTCAACCTAGAGCCTGTGCTCAAGCACTGCCCTAACCAGTCCTGGAGCTATTCTGCAGCATCATGGTCTATGGCATGTTACAAAGAGGTACCCAATGTCCTTACCCAGTAAAAGGCTTTGGCTGCGTGGCTGGGTGATGTTAGCAGGAGTGATCAGCCCTACACCATGGAAGCTCTTGCACTGCCCTGGGTTGGCTGCTGGATTTGAGCACCACACTCCATCACCATCATGCTGAACTAACACATCAGCTGGCACAAAAGGCTTATTAAAAGTCAGCCTGTCTGACAAAATGATCCTCAAATAAAGCAAGTGCTGCTATCAGCTGCAAGCTGGGGGCGGGGGGAGCTTCTTTCTAATAAAGCCATTTAAGAAGAGCCTGTGGTATATTTAACAACATTTCAACCTTCAAGAGCTCTGTATAATGAGATAGAAATGCAATGCATCTCTCCACTGATGGTCCATACCCAGGAAACATGGGCTCCCTTAAGTCACCATTTCTTGTTTTTCCAGCAGTAGGTTGTGATCATATTCCTGTTGCATGTCTCCTTGCTGGACTTTAATGTTGTCTCAGCCCATATGCCACCAGAAAGAGATAGGAACATAAGTATCACCTGCACCTTATTATTTCAAAGTAGGAGCAACTGTTTGCATCTGAGATCAAGTTCAGACAACATCCACATAGATACTTCCAAGAGTAAGCTTTAGAGTCCTAAAAAGTAAGTATTCAGGGCTGAGGATAAGTAGACTTCCCATTATGAGCATGGTGAACCACAGCATGGATGGTAACATTATCATTCTCCTTCCAAGAAGGAAAGTAGGATACAGGGGTACCTATGCCTGGACCCAAAAAGCTCCCCAGGGAGCTGCAGGAGGGGTGCAGGCTCTAAAGCAAGGATGTAGAAACTCACAGATTAGGAAAGCAAACAGTGATGCTCATCACCTATGCGGCAAATATCTTGGATCAGGATAGAGGAGGCAGCAGAAGCCGTCAGACTGCTCTCGGGTACCTGCAGAACAGGTTTGGGATCTCTTTCTGCAGCCCAGCAACAGGGGTGAATCACACTGAATGATACAGAGAGCTTCAAGATCACTGCAAATCCCCTGGGTTGTACCTGGTGCAAACAAAAGCATTGGCAGGTGAGGAAACCCCTGGTAGGCATAAACCACCATGAGCTTCTGCAAGAGGAACTAGTCCTGATTCTTCCTGGGGTTTTGTCAACACATTCAAGGGATTTAACAAGACAGAGAAAACAGCTGGCAATTCAGTTTGCTGCAAAACAGCTAAGAGCAGAACGGAAGAGGGCAAATACTGCCACTGAGCTGAAGATAAAGAAGGCAGAATTAAATAGTGAATTTTCATCATAGCAAAAGGTTACCTATCAGGAGGAAGCCAGATGGATTGGTATTAAACTCACCGTCTAATAGATTTAGTGAGGATCTGGAGAAGAAGATGAATTTGTGAAGGAGCCAAATACAGAGCTGACACAGAGGTAAACTCATCAGAGCCAGAAAAGAAGCAAAAGACCAGGAGAAAAGGCAACAAAATGGCAAATTGACATCAAAGCTGATGGGTACAAATTAATTGGGGGCAGGGGGAGCAAGGTATTCTTCACCTGCTTTTTAATTAACAATATTAACTAGGAAGGAGACCAAAGCATCAGCATCTTGATGCTGCTCTTCAGGCAGCAGCAATCCAGGAGAAAAAGGGAGGTGGAAAAGGAGGCAAACAAGATGTTAGTCTGCTTAGTGGACAGGATGGGGAATAATAGTAGGAAGATTATAACATTATGAAAATGATGCTGGCTAACCCCAGAATAGTTTTCACCTCATCTGAAAAGGAACATTATTACAGACTTAAAAGGGGCTTTAGAAGAGGGTGATGAGAATGATCAAAGGCCTGAAAAAAACCCCACCCTGCTCTATGAAGAAAGAAAGAAAATAATATATGACATTATTCATCTTAGGATGGGTATAATAATAGGGCTCATGACAAAAAAGCATATAAACCAGACTGATATAATGAAAATATATCACAGAATTCCATCCTTGTCTCAAAATACAGGAGTAACCATTCAGTTGAAATATTAATTTGAAACTGATAAAAGGAAACGTGCTGCACGGAGAAAGTGTATTATCTGAATTCACTGCCATGGGAAAACACTGAAAGAATGAATTCAAACAATGCTGAAAGAAGGTGATGCAAGAACAGAGGTCCCATGAGGTGGGGCTGAGACCAAGATGGTCCTCTTTTCCCCCCTTTTCTTGGGTGAAAACCCCCCAGATTTGTGTTTCTCCTGACAACTTAATTAGCAACACTGCAGCCTTCGTCTTCGAAGCAAAGCTAATTCATTAAAAATCTAATTATTTACCTGCATAGCACGAATAGAGCTTTCGAAGCATTTTTCTCACAAATGGGAAGTGAAGGCTTTGTTCTTGGTAGGTTTTTTAATACTCTTTATTTGATTGGGGAATAAAAACATGCTGAAAGTGAACAAAATAGAGCATTACAGAAATCATGGGTCATTACGCCTCGTAATAATTGCAGCTCTGCAGGATTTTTAAGTGAAGACATTACAGAGGCAAACCTGGGTGAGGGGCGGAAAGAAAGGAGGGTGGGAAGGGGAACAGGAAAGGTTGGGAGCTTGCATATGTGGTCAGTGCTGGCCTTGGATCATTCAGGTCCATGCAGATCACTCTTGGTTCTGCCCATGCCATGGGCTGTTTTATTTGTCACTTGTGGCTGTTAGCTTCATGCTGGATTGCAAACCATCACACGCAGTAAAACCCAAACTGGATTTGCTTGGCTCTCACCACTTGCAAGCCTCCAGAATGGATTTCTTTCCCTTTAGCCTTATTCTCACCACAAATACCAAAGTCAGTGAGTAAGATCACCCCTGAAGAAAGAGCTGATGTCTGGAGCATGCAGGACCACGTTCCTGTGGGTGCTGGCAAAACCTAACCGTGGAGCTTTAAAGAAGCAGAAAACCCTGAAGTAGAGCAAATGCCTCCCAGTCCACTAGGAAACCCCTTTTTATTACAACCTAATTATGTTAATAGTGAAACAAAGGCCTTGTTCCACCAGAGCCCCTGTGCATCCCACTCTGTGCCTAGTGCTAATGGCTCATGAGTCCAACCGAAAAGAATCCTCCATAAGGGAAGCTGATCTTTGCAAAGGTCACTGTGTTAATCATCACGCCTTTTCTCCAGCAGCAGCTGCTGCTAATTGCCTCTGAAGGAGTCAAAATGAAATCCTTGTTAATCCTCCTCCCAACACCACTAAAATCCAACATCATCGTTATCATCGTCCCCACAAATGACCATGAGCCACCAGCATTTCACAGCTGATGGATGAGCTCAGCCTATCTTGGGATGAGATGTGGCAGTGGCAGGTGGAAAAAGCAGCTCCATTTTGCAAACTGAAGGATAATATTGATCAGCAGCAATAAGTGCCAGGACACTGTCTTTCTCCATCACCTTGTACGATCTACCATCGCACTCATCATTCCGCTAAAGTTTCCACCAGGCTCAGAACAGCTGAAATCCTGGAAGAGGGGGAATTTGTTTGATCAATAACATATGAATCTTTTGGCAGAGCTGAGTGTATGAAAGAATTTTACAAAATAAAGCATTGCTGTGCTATAAATCAGAGAACACATATGGGAAAGTTCGAGTGATGGACTAAGCCGGAGGGATATCAAGGAAATCACAGAAGTTCTGGCTGGAGTCACTGGCTCTGCTGATGTTAATAGCTGAGAACTTCCATGAAAGTCAGGTTTGACTTCTTTCTCCCAAACAGTAACTCATTTGCAATGCATGTGACTGTGTTAGAGTGAAAGGATATTTAGAGTGCTCCCTTCGCTCCAGTCTCTATGTCAATTGTACATCTTGTCTAACTACAGCTCTGTGGCAGCGGATTACGATTTCCTTATTGTACCAATGCCCCAATGGGATGCACGCCTGTGCTGGTGGTGGGGAGGAGCAGACTTTTTCAATCACCACACACTGATGAGCTGATCTCAATGCATTGCGTTTCCACCGTCTTAAATAATTTGCAGGATGCTTAAAATAAAACACACGCAGAACCTTTTAAAAATTACTCAGCATTAATATTTGAGCTATTTATCCCCCAGGGTGCGGAGTTGTAACATGAGCACTTAATGGGGTACATTTTCTTCTCTCCAGAGAAAAAACAAGACATTGCCATTAAATAGCGCACTTAGACCGAGCCTCAGTGTTGATGCTATCTGAGGGCTCTTGTTTCATTTTATGCGCTAGGATAATTCCTCGGAAGAGAAACATATCACTAAAGGAGTAGGAAGACCCACTTCTACCTTTTCCATTTGGCAGCCAAGAAAACATGAGAAAGGGTTATCAAGCAATACCAACACCCCCTTCTACAAAACCACTCCAGCCTGCTTTCGAGTGAAAAAAAGCCCCTTATTTCTTCCCCCTGCAGAAAACATGTCACTGGAAGTACAAACAAGATGGAGTTCCCAACTTGTAACCTGCAGTAATTTAACTTTTCCCTGTTTGAAAACACAGGGACTAACACAGAGCCAGGAGGCCTCGGTTCCACATCCGATTCAGTTGCAGAGCTGCCTGCCAGCCCCTTGCCAGCATCAGTGTTATTCCAGAAGATCGGCTCTGCTGGGAGTAACACAGATGCTGGTGGTGGCACAGCACAAGGTGGGGGTTGCAGGACATTTCAAGGGTAGCAAACAGCCAGGGAGGAGGATGCTGTCTAAGCGGGTGTTCTACTGCTAAGACCTTTGGTTGCTTATTAAATGATGCCTGAAAGCTTCTCGACAAGCTGCTGCTCTTAAGTGTAACTGGCATCTCCCACTCCCCCATGCCAAGCTCCAGGTGGCTTTCAATGACCTCAAGCCAGGAAATGGGCAGGGTGCTCTCTGCGCTGTGCCTCTTTGGATGGCACCAACACCCATGCATCCCCATGGCCTTCTGGGCTGATCCAGCTGGGAAGTTAAGCATCCTTATTATGGGTTTAATTTTCAGCCAGATCATCCTGCTGACTGAGCCAGTGGTGCATAGGGAGCACATGGGAACTAGGATGCCCTTTTGGATAACGGCCCAAACGGAGAGCAGTTCAAATGTCCTGTGAAACCACATCCCTAGAAGTTTTGCTTTCTTGCAATGTCAGGTTTACTTAATGGCTTAAAGGCAATGCACTGAGCCTTACAGCATGCTGCTTACCACCTCCAAAAATAGGTATGCTTCCCATAGCCTGGGACCACAAGACCATGGCATTTATGCTTAATTTCACAACTATTCCTAAAGCGCTGTTTCAACCTGGCAGAGGACACTTCACGCTCCCTGTGAGCCGAGATGCACAGTTCACACCTCTCATTTCCTTTGAACATGTCTATTTAAATGCATTGGGGTTTTCAGTACTTCACACGCCGTTACCTTTACTGGTGGCACACCTAAGGTAATGATAATTGCACTGTGGGCTGCTGTGGCTCAGTTTTCCAGACTATCCAACTCACAGGGAAGCTATGTTACAGAAAGATACAGTTTGACATGTTTAAGTATAGCAAGGGGAACACAAGATGGACAGGCTGCCTGCTGAAAGCAGAAGAGACCTTGTCTCCTTGTTGGAACCCATGAGCTGCACCCAGCAAACAGCCTCACAGCCCATGAAGAGTTTTCCATGAGTGAACAGTTGCAGTTTATACAGCCCAGAAAGCACCAGTGCAGGTGTATGTCTGTATTTTCTTCTTCTCTGGGGATAAAACACCAAGAGAGGGCAGACAGTCTGTCAGGTACAACAGCAATGTGGAAGAAGTGGAGGCAGAGCTGCGTCATCATCTCCAGCAAACCCTTGTCTGATGAGGAGCAATGTGGATGGGTGAGCTCCAACGCTGTCACGGGCTGGGAGGAGAGGCTCAAGACACACAGTCTCTTTTGGGGAACTCATCATTTAGTTTTATGATCGTGGAAAACAACCCAAATGTATAAACTATAAGATCATGACTGTATGTAAGCAGTTATGACTAAGAGGATACTCCTAGAAGACTCCCATGGCCATGTCTAAAGCCTGGTGAGAGCAGGGGCATTCTGACAGCCTTACAAATCAGAACAGTGGAAGAAACTCTTGAGTTTCCCATAACAAACCGAGTAAGCCCTGTCAGTGCAAAGATACTGAAGGGATCCCGGATGCCACCAATGTGAGTCAAGCGTTTATTAGCCCTTCGTTGGTGCAGACAAGCACAGCCCCAAAGAGCTGCCCCATGCTCTGCACCACCTCCCTGGCACTGTGGGGTTTACCCAGGTGTGTATCTTTGGGCACCACTCAGAACTGGCCGGACCATTTCAAAAGCCAAAGTGGGGTCAGGATGCCACAGAACACTGCTTCAGCATCGCTGCATCCCAGTGACATCCAGTAAATCACCTCCATCACCCCTGCAGCTCTCGCACTGCTCATTTGCAACCCAGCACATTGACTGCAGTTAATTCCCTGCACGTTTTCCTGAGGACAAGCCCAGCAGCTTTACATGTGTGTGGTGTATCAGATTTATGGGCATGATGTTTGCACACCCCTTCCCAGCATAGATTTGGAAGGTGCTGGGCAGGCAGCCACGCAAGCACCCAGGAACAGGCAGTGTGCGAGTGCTAAACCAGCCCTGCACACCTGCAAAGGCAAATAAATCCTTTCCTTTAACATCAGACAGTAGACTATAAAAAGGAGCTATAAGAGCATATCACTGTACATGAAGGGAAATTCATTCTGCTGCTAATGCCCATAACTTCCCTACTGAGAGTAACGGATATCAACAGGAGAACAGACATCTGAGAGTGCTAAGATGTGCACTGCTCTTTCACTAAGCCTGTTCTGGGCACACTACTTGAAATACAGAATCGCAGGGCTCTTCCTTCTCCCCAGCCCTCAAGCTGACATAAACCACACATGTTTTAATACTTAATGTCATTAACCATTAACAAAAATTACCAGGGTTGTAATGAATTCTCAGGAAAAAACTCAATTGTTTCTTCAGAGCTGCGTTCCAGTTATACACCAAGTTACACATCAGCTTCAATACAAAGCAGCTGCTATGATGGGTATTCAGGTGAGAACTCAGACTAAATGATGATGGACATTCCTTCCACCTTTGAAATACATAAACATATGTGTTATTTACGATCAGCAAACCACGGGGACGGGCTGATCCTCCGGAGCTGCGGAGGAAGAGCCAGATGATGTTCCAAAGGCAAAGGGAGAGAAGAAAAGCCAGTTAAGTTTCCCAGCCAGGGCAACGATTTATGGTTAAGAGCATTTTCTAGCTTCAACCCCTTCAGCAAGGAGACGGTACGCACACGTCTTGCTGTTCAAAGGACATCTTGTGCATATGAGCAAGTTTGTCCAAATCGCTTTGGCTCCGGCTGCAGTAGTATGTTTAGTACACCATTTCCAGATGTGTTTTCTATCCCCGTCAGTCCGGCTGCTTCCTCGAGCCAAGGGAGTTATATAAGCTACAAAGCTTAATTGGATTATTTAGCCCACATTGCCAAGAGGGAACCAGCCGGGCAGCCTGGGGAGGACCAGGCCCACCGCCGGCTGGGAGGGCAAAGGGAGGGAAACCAGGCAACAAATGAAAGAGTTCATAAAGCAAGCCTGGCCTCCCCATCTCCCTCGGATGTTTTCTCACAGCTCCCTCCCCTTTACAGACAGTGCATTAGATGGTATTTTAATGGAGGTATGTTTTCCTGTTTTAACAATTAAAGAAGAATGCAATAAGCACTTAGAAGACACGAGCATTTCCTCTCCACACTAACAAGCATTTCCTGACTGTGCAGCTCCGCGACATGGAATAATACATTTAGCAACTTAGTTTTCCCACAATATTAGTTTTTCCCAAACTTTGGCAGTTGCGGTGGCTTATTTTCCATTTAAGGGCATAATCTTTCTTGTGGGATAACCCATCCCAGCAGATCTGCACAGATGTAATTATTAGGGCAAAGTCCTAAAAAAGAAAAGCGTTGCAACTATTCTTGGGAAGAAATCAGGAAAGAGGGAAGAGAGAAGCTGAAGAGTTTCCAAGTGCTGCAGCTATCAAAGTGTGCCAGAATGATGTCGTTCCTTTTACTGGTAACAAAACTGGATAGGTAAGTCAGGAGTTAAGATGAGGATATAAACTCACACCAAACTTTAAGCAGGTTGTTGATTAAACAAAGGGTACGTGCGTGCTTGAGAGCTATCAAACCCTTGCCATGAGGCCTTGGATGGACTTTCTATGGCTTCACTACAAATAATCACAAAAAAGCAGCCTGGTATCCTCCTCTGCCACTGCTGACAACATTCCCACTGCTCTGAACCAGGCAAAATGCCATGGATGAATTCAACAGATTAAAACAAGCAGAACAGTACAACAGGCAGAGATGTGCTCAGTTCTGCTGGAAACAGCTACACAAACACTGTGAATCACACACAGCGCTCGGGGAGAGAAGATGCCCCTCACCACCCCAGCTTTGGTCCCCAAAGCATCATGAACACAACAAACCCCCAAAATCCGGGGCTGCAAAACTCCACCATCTGCATCCGTGCTGCAGTTTGTTATGAGCATTGAGTAAGGAGCTTCCATTACCATGCTGTACAAGGTAATAGTAAACAGCAGCAGCGACCAAAAAGCTATTTACACAAGGGCTCTCTGCTAGGATCCCATGATTGCTGGTTATGGAAACGTTTCCTAAAACAAGACTACAAAGACAGACTTCCACAGGGCACAGCGAGCCATGCGATTTGTGCTGCGCTGGGACTTCATAAATCAAAACAGGGAAGTTCTGTGATTCCAAACCAAAAGCCAAGCGATGTTTACAGCACTCCAGTCGCTCCTTAAACTTTATTTTTCTTTATTGTGTGCATTTATGCCCTCGGTGAGCAGCAGTGTAAAGCCCTCTGTGTGACTGATGGGAAGCAGAGGATTGGCACAGCCTGATTGGCAAACTGGCCTCACCCCCGTTGTCTGCACTAAGAGCTTCAGCAAATTTGTGTAATACCCAGCATTATAGAAATGGATTTCCAACCAGAAGAACAGTTGCCAGGATTAACCAAGTAGAAAAGCACATGCACATAAACACATCAGGAGGTCTGCACACGATCTAATGGAGCAAGCAGAAAATAACTGGGCACGCTCCCCGGGCTTGGGGTCTGCTTCCTTTACAACCGAGAGTAATGTCTCATTACGGGGGAAACAAACACAATAAGGATGAATAGTGCATCTTCCCCTGGCTACATTTTATGTGTTAAGCCAATACAAATTCTCAGGTTGTATTTCACAAAAATAGCTATTCAGAAAACCAGACCTGCTGGCAGCGCAGCAAAGCAAATGTCATTTGAAAGATAAATCCTACATTCTTCACAGGCAGATGTGAAAATAGACCAGACTTTATCATAACAGCCCCTCCCATAAGCAAAGGAAGCCACAGAGTAAGCTTACATCAAAGAAGTTGTCTCTTTTCCCTTCTTCCCCTATATTGCTTAACACAGACAAAATTGCTGGCAAGCCAGCAGTTCCTGCATCTTATAAATAGATAGCATACACCTTCCCAGGGCCACGGTGCTCTGCAAGGTCAGTATGGAATCAACCCAGCTCCTGGGATCATCAGTAAAACACTTGGATGGTGAAAGTACATGGGTGCTGCAATTACTGTCATCACAAAATGACCATTCAGTATTTCCCCACTGAGGCAAGACCGTACCAACCCTCTGCTAACAAACACAGCCTTGTGGGGTGTCTGGGCACGAAAGCGCCTGACACCAGCCAGGGGCTGCCAGGAGAAGACTGCTGGCAATTAAAGGACCTGGTTAACTCTGAGCTGGACCAGGACACTGTAGCATCACTGTTTCTAGCTGGTAAAAGGGCTAGCTCAGAGCACCTCCATGGTTTCATGGCAACTCCTACAAGCTGACATGTGAAATGATCTGAAAGCTGCTCTTCAGTGCATGTTTAGAATCCTGGATCACCACCACCTTCCCTCCCACAGCAAGAACACTGCACTGAAGGATGATTATCCATCTCGTACCAGGATGGGGCAGGGAGCAAAAGTAGAAGCATCTTTAATCAATTAGATCCCAGCTTTAATGGTCTGAGCCAGATGATCCTTGCAAAGAACATCCCTTGGTCAGTCCCCCAGATGAAATTAAACTCCCTACAGTGCAGGTGTTGGAAATGAAGTGCAGACACACCTGCACCGTGCCCAGGAACATGCTGGATGCTTAAACATTAAAACCTGTTGCTCTATTCAGCTCAGCACCTGCAGCTCTCATCTACCCCCATGCCTGGGAAGGGGTTGGATTCAGGGATGTGGCTGTGGTGACAGGAGCTGGAACTGTCCCAGGCAGCGGCAGCACCAGCAGACTGAGGGTAACTTCCAGGCTTGCGCTCTTGCAATGTCAAGACGACATTTCTAGATGCAAAATGGTTTTAATTAGGACTGAATCAATAATTATTAGTAGTAACTTTAGCTTAAAAAAAAAAGGAAAAAAGTATGGAGCACTTTTACCCCGCTAACTAGGAAAAAAAGAACCCGAAACACATACACCTAAAAGAACCCTGGTGTGCTTGCCAAGTTTTCCTGCTGCCTAAACCGAGGCAGGAATAAGCTTGGTGATGACCTAACATGCAACAGAGCTGTGCAAAGGCAGCAGAACCCTGACATCTGTAGCTTTGGCCAAACCCAGGCTGCTGCCCAAAAGTCCCTTAGATCCAAGCACCAGAGGCAAACCTCCACCATGAAGTGTGTGTCTCTATGGATCATAGCATGTAAAAGCAGGTCAAGCTTTTGGGATTGCTTTTTTGGTTTTTAAAGGTGGTTTCCCATATACTGATTCCCTCTCCAACCTCCCCTTGCCTTGCATCTCCATTTTTAATTATTTATCCTCAGGTATCACATTCATTTGCATACTTTATGAGGTGCAAAACAAATTATTAGTCATTACATATGAGACTTCCCCAAACCATCTGTGCCGCACTCTGCAGCAGTTTCGTTTTGGTTTTCCCTAACGCTTGGGAGGAAAAAAATCCAAGGGGAGAACACTGGATTTGTTGGAAACACAGAGTAAACCAGTCCACATACTTGCTGACAGCAAAGCCTTGTTACTCTGTCATAGCCGTGCTCCACAAGGAACAGGGAGACTATCATCTTCAGTGTAATTTAACCTGTGATACAAATTGCAAGCAGCACTATTTCAAAGACCTTTTATTTATTGATTAGAAACAAAGTCCTTATCCTCTTCCTGCTCCCTCCTTGAGTTGTGCTGATTGCACACAATAGACAGCTAACGCTTAAAGAGCCAATTAAGTCAACTTCAGAGAGGCAACTGAATAGCTCAAATTCTTAGTGGAATATTGCGCTGCATTATCTTGATTGCAGAGAAGGAAAACCAGAGTAGTCAGAGCAACAAAAGTCAGAGAATGAGGCCTTGGCCATAAGTAGGAGGAATGAAATGGATGGTCCCAGCACTGCAAAAGAGAGCATTATTTCTTCCTTGGTTACTTCCAGCCTTGCTGGAGGTGAGAGAAGGAAAAGGACAAGCTTGCTCTTGTTTATTTGCTGCACTGGGTAGAACTTTGTGAGGGATCAGCTGAGCTGCTAACCAGGCACAGAGAGTGGTGTTGGCCACGGCCACTCCACCGCAGGGGGGAATCCAAAATCTGGGGGTCCACACTCAACCAAAAGCTTTGATTAAAGCATTTTTTGTGGCTGGGGCTTTATGAAGGCAACACCTTCTATATGGATTCACCCACACTCGACAGAGGAGCTCATGCTATCCTCTGGCTGAGCCACAAACAGACCTTCACTCTTCACTCTCCTGGCTACCTCCAGAAGTACCTGGAGGATTTTGGATCACCTCTGGGATTTCCATACCATGGTCCAATTGGACTAAAGTGAGATTAGGAGTTTGAAATCTATTGGGAAGAAGGACATAGCTCCAGCCCCTTAGGAAAATACAAGCTTAAACAAAAAACAAGTAAACCAAAAAGGAGGGAGAAAGTGATTGTAAGCCTGCCGGTACTCAGAAGTTATACAAAATCACGTATATAAATGCAATACGAAAACACAACACAAACAGGGAAGAATCCTTCAGAACTTCAGAACTTGAAGACGCTGGCTGTACATGGCCAAAATTCACCATCAGTTTCCAAGGAACTACTCAAAGCCACAGCACTCTGCTCTAAAGCATTCACACAGGCACATAACAAAGAAGCTTTCTCCAAAGTAGGAAAAGAGGCATCACAGACCATTAAAATCTCCCTCTTTCTTCTGCTCCGACAGCAGACTCCGGTGTGACCAAACCCCCCCCGTCCTCCTGCCCCTTCATCCGCCTGGGTTTCCACAGCAGCAGAATCAATCCACCCAGCCCAACCTCCGAGTAAATTAATGGCCAACTGCTGCTTTCCTGGAGCCGCTTTGGCACCATCTGCCTCCTCACACGTGTTTTGTCTAGCACTGGAGTCTGGCTGAGGAACGTACAGCTGAGCAGGGCGAGATGCTGCAGCACGGATGCTTTTTCTGGCTGTTCTCAAGGTCCTGGCCCTGAGCTCTGCAGACTTTCCAGCCCACTACAAGCACAGACCTTCCAGAGCAACCCAATCAATGCCATTCCTCTGGCAGCGAATGGGCCAGTAGAAAAGCGCAAACCCATCCTTCTGCAGACATGGCTTCTGTGTTTGAGGAGCTGCAGGAGGGATGGTCAGAAGGGGGTCCCAAGTTGCAGGTCAGGATCCCCTCCCGTGCCTTGATTTCCCACCTGTGAAAAAGGATGAATGATACCCAGCCATCTTTGCTTTGCATCAATCCACTTCCATGTCTGAAGTTTGGTGCCACCACCCTCACCCTGCTGCTTTGGGGTCTCAGGAGCTGTCGGTATGAACCAAAACATCCATTAACCCATCAGGACTTCGGCAGTATTGTGTAAGTAACCTCTGAAATACACGTGGTACCACCATTTGCATCGTGCACCAGTACAGCAGCATAGCACACACCATTGAGTCCTGCCCTAACTTCCACTTCGCTCATTTCTATCAGTTGCTCCTCAGTTTATTTTGCAGTTAAGTTGCAATTCCCACTGAACGACAGGACACAATTCAAGGAACTTGAACCATTTTTTCAGGCTTCAATGGTCTTTAGCCAGAAGAAGCCCGAAGGAAGCCCCGGCACTCACATACACCCCGAGAGCCCCAGTCCGCAGCTACTCAAATGGGAGGTTTAGATTTTCTTAATTGAGCAGACCGAAAGCTCATCAAATACAGCAAAGCAGCAGCCTCCCCCCGGTCAGTCGGTACTTGAGACTCGTTCTATCTTTGCAAAAGCTCTTTTAAGACACACAGGCGCAAGGACCGTATCTAGAACAGCTCTAAAAATTGTTTGTGCTTTCCCTGAGAGCTTACGTCAATTCCTTGGATGGAGGAGCCTTGAGGAGAACAAATACTTCACAGAGCAGACGCTGCACATAAATATTGCCCCAACACAGATGCACCATGAATACAATTACATCCTCACATCAATCACGAGTACACTCCAGAAACACCATTTGGAGGAGACAAATAAACAAACAAATGTAAGCTTGAAACAAGAAATTATCTGGCATTCTAGCAAGCCACTCCACCTTATCATCGTTATTCCCTGAGATAGGTTGTGCTGGCTCGTATTCCAATAACACACTCATGTAACCACACAGGTACAAGGGAAGAGTACAAATCAAGTCTCACAAAACAACTGTTGGCAAAGAGCAGGATTTGTGTATTCATTGCTCACCGCTGAACAGTTCCATACATTTTAATTCCGACCTCAAACACAATTTGGATCACGGCAGATGTTTCCTACAGCGCAAGATTCCTTTGGATGAGAGTTAATTCAGTTTGAACACAGCAGCAATAAGGAAAGGGATTTAAACATTTTCTGCTTATTCCCCAAGCTTAATATCGCAGAGGTAAAGATGAGGGAGTACTAAACTGAACAGCTAAACTTGCCTCTCCCAGCCTTGGCTCTGAATTCAGCTCAGCATGGTAAACCTGCGCTTGTCTACTTCCCAGGATTCCCCTCCCAGTGACACCAGCCCATGCTGAAAAGAAATTAAGTTAATATAATGAGGTTCTTCTGAACACATATTGATGTAGCCAAGAGGAGAATATGCCTCTTGGTTTGGGCTAAGTTCCACCAAAGAAAGGGGCCATGCTCCTCTGCAAAATCCTTCCTCCACTTCCCTTGTTATCCCTAGCAGCTTCCTCCTGTTACTCCACATTAATAAGCAGATCATTATTTCTTCAGCCGCAATCAAAACCTTCCATAAGATGAGACCCAATTGCAATTCTACATTCACATAGTTGCCCGTGTTGAAGAGCCCTGAAATGCTCTTAACGAGTTGTATGCACAAGGATTGCCTCTTCACCTGTCAGCAGAAGGGGTTTGGGAAGCGACAGCTGCTTAAATAGTGCACACAGCAGAGTAGTTTGAGGGGAAAAGAAATGCTATAAATAATTGAGATCACAGCGAGAAATGTAGGCAGAGCAGAGGGAAAGAGGGCAACGCAGAGGAAGCTAGCAGCAGAGAAGAAATGAGGACTTCTGGAAGTGAAATGAATCATGAGCACACATACAAATGAATCCACACCTCACCTATGTGCTATGCCACACACCAGTAGGCAAAAGAAGCTCTTGACCTTTTCTGCACTGTTTGGCTCTCTCTTGCCAACGTCTTCCCCTTTCCTCCTCTCTGCCAAATCCCAGCCTGGTTTGGGTTGGAAAGGACGTTAAAGCTCTTCCAGTTCCAACTACTGCCATGGGGAGGGACACTTTCCACTGGAGCAGGTTGCTCCAAGCCCCTGTGTCCAACCTGGCCTTGAACACTGCCAGGGATGGGGCAGCCACAGCTTCTGTGGGCACCCTGTGCCACTGCCTCAGCACCCCTGTAGTGAAAAGTAAGCCTGTCAGTCTGATGCAAAAACCCCATAGGGTCATCCCCAGCACTACAGAAATCTTGGTCACCCGATGATGCCAGTGAGTAGATGTGCATTTTAAATGGCCAATTTGCACTGATGACTGCCTCACTTACATGAGCCACTTCTAGCCCAGCCTTCCACGGTGAAACTATGGGGAAGGCTTTCCCATGCACCTAGCATGTTCAGGGCACACCAGAGAGGATCCTGCTCTCAGATGGGGCTTCTGAGCACTGTGGGTCATCATCAGAGGTAGCTGCAGAAATGGCCACCTTTGGTTTGAAGACTAAGAATAATTAACCAGCCCTGTGGTGCAACAGAGGAACAGAGGAGTGCTTAAAGCTTCAACCTTAGCAGTAGAACACCTCCTCTGATGACCACAGCTGCTACAAAGGGCTAACGGTTGTCATTTTGCCTAACCTTTAACTAGTATAGCAATACTTCTTGACCTGCATTTTAGCAGTTCTGAACAGACAAGGCAACACTACTCAAGCCAAGCAATCTGCCACTGTGTTGACAGCTTTCCAAAGGTATGTAAAACATCTGCCTTTCTCAAGCAACTTGAATGATGTATTCACAGAGAACTCTGCAGCCAGTGACTAAAAAGCCACCATTTCTCTCTGGGTACAGTTCACCCAAGCAGGAGATGGCAGGAGACAGTTTATTATGCTCTGTGGAGGTAACTTGGCACAGCAGCCCCAGGTACCACTTCATGAGAGGATGGGGTTGAAGAAATGAGACTCACAACTGTGCTAACCAGATGCCTCTAACTAGGAGCACTCACTTTTTCCGTGAGTGGCTCATTCAAAGGGTGTGCAGTGATACCAAGAACCACATAAAACTCCCCATCAAGATCTCTGTGTGAATCAAGGGCACATAGGAGCTGGTGTTCTCAGAGGTAAGATGGATATCCTGCCTTACACAGCAATCAGTCAATTTTGAGCGGTCAATTGCCTGACCTCACCAGACTCCTCCTGCACAATGTCTGTGTTTTTAGGGCAAAACCCTGCACCAGGCATCACTGTTAAAGTTGAGCCCTGATCCTACAGCTAAAGGACAAGCAACCATCACCAGGTGAAGAACCTTGATACTGGCTCTTCCGTGCAAGCAATTCAGATTAAGAGCTGCTGTTTAAGAAGCAAGTGACTGAGATGAAAGGTGATCACATTTCTTAAACACAACTCCTTTCTTAAAGAGCCTTCCAGAGGCAGCAAGGATCTCATGAACCCTCTTCTATACACACAGCCCTTCTAGGCAAGTGCCTTATCAGTTTTGTGCCTAATTGTATAGTAGACCCGTGCACAGCCCACCTGTCCTAAAACCAAGACTGGTATGGGAGGGCTGAGCTTCATGTGTCTCTAAGGACATCCTTCTGTTAGGACAGGCAAGTGACAGCTCATGATAGTATGAATAGCAAATCTGGTGTCAAGAGTAACTTCCAGTCCACAGTAAAAATAGACATACCAGCTCCTTGGATCTCAGCACAAGATCGGCCCTTCCATGTGAAGGTGACTGGAAACCCAAGCCCACCACGGACAGGACAGCATTTGTTTGACTCCTTGTCAAACGTGAAGAAGCCCTCCTGTGCTTCCAAAAGATATGTGAGTGTTAACTGTACTGCCATGTCAGCAGGAAAAGATGGGAACCTTGTGATTGGAGAGTCTACTGCTAAGACACTGTGTTTGGGCAGTCTTCACATGGTCAGTGATGGAGTCTTTCCCCAACATCTGTCCTCCAACGTGCAAAGGGATGATGCTGGCCACCCATCCTCCTCTCCCAGCTGGAGGACAGCTCATGGGCAGCCGATTCAGCTGAAGTCCCAATACCTGGCTCCACTGTTGAATGCACAGCTTGGCTCATCAAAGGATGCTGCGGCTGGTTCAGGTATGCCTCAGTTCACTAAGTGTGAGGCTGGAGAGAAATGACTCTGACAGCTGGCAAACGTAGCTGCCTGCAGGTAATGGGGGATAATGAAGAACCAGCCGCTTCTTAGAAGAGCATTCTGTCACCCATACCTCCAAAGAGCAGAGCTCCTCTGGCCTCTGGTAGTACAGATCAGAGATCTGTAATGCAGCTCTTTGAACACTGTTAACTGATCCAACCCCATCCAAACGTCACAGATGATGTCAATACAAAAGTGCCCTTTTCTCTTCTTGCCATCCTTCCACTTCATCCACGGGGCATCCATTAGGTTCAAACACAAAGGCAACAAAGAGCCTACAACAAGAGTCTCATTAACTGCCTGCACAACTAGATTTGGTTTGGAGCATTGTGCCATTCCCTGCACTGCACAGCAGAGCTCTTGCTGGGGGAAAAAATAGATCAAATTAAGAAATAGCTTGCATACCTTAATATTGCGAGCAGCTCCTCTGTCAAACTTAAAACAACAGCATTACCAGCCATGAAAGGGAAAAAAGCCCAAGGAAGCCTCCCAGAACAGCAGACCAAATGAAACAGAAAAGGGCAAAGGAGGTTTCAAATCTGCCCTGGAAAGAATGTGCATGGCAGCTTTAACCTGCTATGGGGAGCGGGGGGGGGGAAAGGAAACAGGATAGCAGAGACCAGAAATCAGATTTATTTGGACCAACAGGTAGATAAAAGGCAGATGATGGCAACTTTGGAATCGGGTAACTTCTGAAAATGTCCAGTCAGCTTTAGCATTTCATACACATGAAATGAGTGTCCACACAAAAGTGCTTCCCTGAAAGGATGGGATTTACTGCAGCCGAGATAATTATCTTGATACTTCTTTATCCCATTAGTGGTTTTCATTCGCATCCTGGAACTCCATAAGCGGATTGCTCAAGAATTATTTGCCATCCGCTGTTTCAATCCTGATCAGAATTATCTTTATACCTTGGTACAAAGAAAAGAGATTACACTCCTTCCAGGCCTTGCTGCAATGCCCCCTTTTCTGAGGCTCCTCTTATCATTTTCATCTATAGGGTGATGAAAAGGATCTGAAAACAATTGTCATGGACATGATTTTGCTCTCTCCTCTCCCTTCCCCACATGTGCCTTTGGGAGGAGGAGGAGGAGATGCTCTTCCCACCGCATTCCCTGCAGGAGATGTATCATTGCACCTGCACAGAAATGAAGCTCAACGAGACTTAGTCATCAAATTATCCAGGACAGGATCCAAAAATGTTCCCCCCCAGCTTCTTTTTGCACCACAATCCACTAATAAAAGAACAAAGATGAAACTGTTGAAAGCAATTAAACAAATCACTTGATGCAAGAGAAAGAAGCGGAATTCACTGCACTGGAGATCCCAGGGGCATACGCTGAATGTCATGTTTTGTGCTCTCTAGTAACGTATGTCACTATGCAAGCTCCAGTGCTGATAAAGCCAACATCCTTCAAACAGCCAACGCAATCCCTTGCTTCAAGGTCTAAAGCAACAGGAAGACAAAATTCCCTTCCCAGCCACTCTAACGGACTGCCAGGTTCTGTATTAACAGAAGAATTGCATCTCCTTCCAGGTATGGCGAGGACACAGCTTGTCTCCCCATGGCCATTTGTGAGTCTGTCCAGCAGTGAGTAAAGACGCCTGGATGACACAAAAGCTATGCCTCCTCCTCACAGAAGCATAAGGAGGTAGGTACTCAGACCTGACATGAATAGGAATGCATGTGCGTTTTTAAAAAGGCACGGTTTACGGCTGTGCAACGAGATCTGGGGGAGAGTTATCTTTATAAACAAGTTATTAGAAGTGAGAAGAGGGACACAATACGAGCAGGTGCCAATTACTCAGCTCCCAGAGGAGACATTCCAATTTCTCACCTTCCCCCAAAGCAAGATGTGCTGCTGTATGGCAGCACATTCACTTGCAAGTGTAACACCCTTTTGGAGTATTGCTTCTCTCCCGCAAAGCAAAGCTGCGCTGCCTCTGTGCTGCCGCTGGAGAGGGGCAGCCCATTTCCCCACCGACCCAGAGCTGAGACCAAATACTGCAGAAAGTGAGTGTGGAAAAGAGTGAAACAGCAGAACAGAAATCAAATGATCTTTGTATTCGACTCTGGGATCTGGCCCCTCCTGCCAACAGGAACGGCAATTTGTGAGTTAATTGCGACCGCCAGGTTGGCGTCTCTGTAAATCTCTGCTTCGTTGCAGGCACAAGATGCCAGTAAGGATTTTGTTATTTTAAGCCAGAAGCATAGGTTCAGACAGTAAATGTCCACATTGCGACTGGAGACATCAGAGGGAGCCCATCCTTGGAGGCAAACACACCAAGCTAATGATTAATATTACAAAAGTAATCTGAGCCTTTAAAAATCATTATTTCCAAAAGCAGTAAATAATTACCAAGGCCTTCTGCAATCAATACCCAAGATAAATAGACAATTACATTGCAAAAGAAACAGAATGCCGTTAATATTTGCCAAACACATGCCAAATACATTTCTTCATGGTAACCAAATACTTCCAGTAAATAGATATTTTAGCTCACTGGAGAGGCGCTTTCAGAGAGTAATAAATTAATCTAATAAAACAGACAGACAGGGTGGAACCAGACATTAACGAAACACAAACTGATCTATATGGAGCCAACCCACAATCATGTCCTAATTATGCTCATCCACCATTCCGGGTACTTACCTCCCCCACCCAGGTTAGCTCTTCAGCCCAGGGAAAAGAGATGCTCATGCAGAACCACTGGCACAACAGAGCAGAGCATTTCAGCCAGCTACAATTTGCAATTCCCATTTTCTTTTCTAAATACCTCTCACTCCTTAAAGTCAGTAAATTAATCTGCTTCTAAACGCCATTCTTCAATGTGGTTTAAGCTCCATGCCAGAGGTGCAGGGTGAGTTCAGGCTGTGCCCTGCATCACCATTGCTCCTGGGATCTGCAGGGACTCATAGCAACCCCTGACACTCAGTGTAAGGACCAGCACCGCTTCCTCCCCAGGCAGAGAACCTTTACCAACTTCAAAGAGTGGAGACTGAGATGAGCTCTCAGGCAGAAGCTCCTCCCTGTGAGGGTGCTGAGGGTACCCACAGAAGCTGTGGCTGCCCCATCCTTGGCAGTGTTCAAGGCCAGGTTGGAAGGGGCTTGGAGCAACCTGCTCTAGTGGAAGGTGTCCCTGCCTGTGGTAGGGGATGAGATTTAAGGTCCTTTCCAACCCAAACTGTTCTATAATTCTACCCAAAATTACTGCTTGGAGTTAACAAAGCCACACTATTGGATAAGTATCTGATAAAGTTCCTCAAATAGCAGATAACTTGAACTAGACAAGATTAAGAGAGGGAGAGATGTGTGGGAGGATGTCCATCCCAGTCATTTTCTGCAACAACAAAGGAAGAAGGAAGGGAGGAAACTGAGCGAAACAGAAGACAAAGAGAAAAGATATCAAAGCCAGCTCCGGAGAGAACACAATGAGAGATGGCAACAAAAAGGAATAGTTAAAGTACAGAAGGCAAGATCAAATAAAAGGAAAAGATCACAGTCTGGCACAGAGAGGAAGGATGGGAGACCACCACACTGCTTCTGCCAGCATTAACTGAACAATTCACTTGGCAGATACTTGTGTGTGGCAGCAGCTGAATCTGAGAGTCCAACACCATCCAGGTCCATCCATGCACCCATATGGTCAAATACTGCTCTTGCTCTTCACATCCAGCACGGGCCCAGGCCATGAGGACACTGCACAGCAGCTCTGCTCCCCTGAGCACCCATCTTTTGGGAAGGAATACAGCAATTTAGTCCTCACTCAGAAAACTTCTCCAGCTTCTTCTGCACGAAGCTCTTGGTACTGGCAGGGCTAGCCTTGCTACTGTGTTCTCACTAGAACATGCTATACAAGCATGTGCTGCTATTACACATATCTTAAGTAGCCCATATCTCAGCACTGGAAGTTTCTTAGATTATTTACGAGGCTACACAACTGGTTTGGTACCACAGCCACAAAATACAGTGACAATACATAGAGGATTTATTGCAGCATACACACAAGTAGTGATGGACAAAAAAGGGTCATCAGGTTAAACCTGACTTCCGGAATGCTGTTGGCATCACAGACAGCCTTGAAAATGTGATCAGGATGGTCTAAAAACTCATCGGGGGATAGGTACAGAGCAGGTAATGGCACTGACACAAGCCAACACCGCGCTCTTCCCCCAGCTCAGCATCTATCCCACTACCAACAAGTCCTAAACCACCAGTGTGACTACTGTAAGCAAATGGGCACTGCAGTGCAACAGAAGTCATAATGAAAATAAGATGGGTGGAGATTGATTTTTGCACAGAAGCTTCAATGATAGTTTGCATTTCAATGCTGTCCACTTTAATGTAAGGAGAAACGAAAACCTCTTGCATGAAAGTGTCCGGCCGTTTCAAAATACAAATTAACTTTTAGGTAAGTATTTATCCTGTTCCTAGTGCAAGAGAGAAGGAATACTTAAATATCAGGGGAATGACTCCAAGGCAGGAGGGAAGATGGAGTTACAAAGCTGTCTCCCTGCATTGGAGACATCCATGCTAACGCACAGACTGGAGACTCAAATATGACTTGACACCGAGACAAAAGCAGAAGGAGAAGTGGTCAGTGTCTGATTAACAGAGGCAGAGATGGTTTAAAACAGAAGTCTTGCTTTCCCAAAGAAGCCTGACGTGAACTCAAAAAGCAAACCCAAGAAAGCCATTGCTGAATAAAAAGCTCCCTACGCTTCAATTCAAATTAAAAAGGTTGAAGAAATGCCTTTCCCTCCATCAAAGACAACCATCTCCCCCTGAATCAGGAAGCTGCTAAGCAGATGCTTGGTCAGCACTCCCTAAATACCTCTCCTCCTCCCCACATTAACCTGCCAGCCCCGGCTGGAGCCCTCTGTTTATTTTAATAGTTTCCATAGTCCCTTAATTTAAGCAATGACTTCTGCCTATGCCGCAGCCCTTCTCACCCAATGATCTCTTGGGCTCTGTCTCATGAGAAACGAAACATCCACATCAGAATTGGCACAATTATGATATGGAAAATCTTCACATGAAACACAAATCTTTGTCTAAAAATGCTTTCAAGCACATGGTTCAGCCCCTATGCAAAGCACGGGGTGGCAGTGGGTGCCTTTGCCAAGCCAGGCACCCCAGGACCAGTATTTGTTCATCCATGAACTGAGAAATTGGTACTTTGGTGCCTGGTTTGGGTTTTGTGAAGAGGGAGAACCGTGGCTATCCCATGCCTACCTGCAGCAGCCTGCTAGCGGCCTTGTCCAGCCTATCACTAAAGCAATTTCTCCATCCCTTAGCAGGCTTCAGAGCTTTCCAGAGATGACTGGCAGGCAGCTTCACTTAAACTAGCCCGCTATAGATGCGTTCTACATTAAACACTAAGCGAATAATCAATGAACATTCAGGATGTAAGCACAAATCAATGATTTGTTTTAGATGAATCAAAGAGAATCACAAATGAGAAAGGGTTTTGTTCTGTAACAGAAAGTAAACCAAGAGAAGTAAGTGGTTGATGTAATGGGGGTGGGTGTTAACCCCTTCTGCCTGCTCTGCTACTATGCACTGACACAGATGCTGGTGTCAGACACTGCTGTGTCCTCCAACCCCCTGTGACAGAGATGTCTCTGTCCCCACAGAGCAGATGGACACTGAGGCATGAAACTAGCTGATTTACTTTCCCAAGACTGGGAGGGATACAGCATAGTAAGGATCTGAATCCAAGTCTTTGGGGAACACTGTCCTGGCTGGGAGAAATCTCTTTTCCAGTAACTTCAACTCCGTCACACAACTACAGCTCTTATTGTTGAAGCAACAATGAGACACAGACAAGTGCTTGTGCAGTACATGTCAAGGGCCCTATCTAAAGACCCGATAAAAACTGCAAAGAAATGAAACCAGAAGCACAGGTGACCCCGGACAATGGTGGAGTTCTTCTGATAAATGCATATCGACGCATTGCCTGGTGCTCCTCACTCCTGGGATGAATCTGATTGAATCATATGCACGATAATTTTGCAAATGCTGCTGCATTCCAGGCACCAATTCCACACAGTGCCTGCTGGGCATCACACAGGCCAAGTAAAGGCTCTCAGAAATGCTCCTGCACATCTCTTTATTGGCCATGCATTTTAATGACAGGTTTCTAACCTCTGGGCTCCTCAACCAGGTCCCTGCCTGCACCTCCCCAGCCATCAGGAGCACACAGTGAGTCTGCTGCCGGCATCTCTGCTCCTGCTAAATGCTTCCAAGGGCTGTAGTGAAATGACCCGAGCTCAAACCACGGCTTTCACACATCCATCCGGCTCCAGCTGGTGCCTGAGACCTCAAAGAAAGGACAGAATCCTGAAGTCAAGCTGCTGCAGGTAACAGAAACCAAACAGCAGCGGGAAGCCGCGCATGCCACGGGATAGCTCGTCTTTAGCAGCACCACAAGCTTTGACTCTGGTGCTTCTAGAGCGGATTAGGGATCACGGCTCTTATTGCATTATATAAGAAGACTTCGTAAACACGCTCAGAGAAATGTCCCTATGGGTCAAAGTCTGTTTCCCACAAAGGACACCCCGAGTGAGCAGAGCCAGCACCGCACACCGCACCACACGAGCAGCATCACTTTACAGAGGTGCTGTCTGAGCCTGCACAGCTGCAACAGGCACCAGAGCGATGCCCACACTGCAGCTGGTGCCCCACGATCACCCCACTGCCCACCACGTTCATAAGTCACAGGAGAGACCCTGCACTGAGGTACCCTCCCAGGATGCGAGTGGTGAGTCCTCCAATATCTACTATGTGCATATCTACTCCGAAGTGCTTCCACAATGCCCATGGAAGGAACAGTTCCCACAAAGTGAGATCCAAAACAGCACGCAATCACAGCTGATCTTCAGGGTGTGAAGGCACTATACAAAGAGCAACCCCACTGTGCACCTAGATCTACAGGTACCCAGCTGCCTGCAGTTGGGGTTTGGCAATGCAAACCTGGGGCTGGCTAGTATTGGGTAACTATAAATCATTAAGATCTGAGGGGGAAAAAGCTGCAAGGGGAAGCCTGCACATGCAGCGTGGGCACAGAGCCCATCCTGAGCTATGCAGCCATAGCCTGGAGGTGCAATCCCACCTTCAAAAAGAGGCATTCCCAAGAGGCAGCATATTAGGAGAACCTAGCTCATTGGTCAGTCAAGATGAGAACAAACATGGATGAGAACTGAACAGTTTTCATCATGGAAAGCACAGACCAGAACAATTTAATTACGGGTAGGTTTAATTGCTCACTTCCATCCTATCTGCACCTGGGACTTGTCTAAAGTCACAAAAGCTTCTCTGTTTTACTGCGCTCTCAGTAGAACACCCCCTGTAATTTCCATGTCAGGCATGCTAATGCCTGAGCCTGCCTGTGCCTTGATCCTTTGACCACAGGTTGCCCTACACAGTTAAACCCTACAGGTCCACCTCATGACAGCGGTTTATGGAAGAGCTTCTTCCAAAGCAGCCAGTCAGTTTTGAAAGTTAAATCATACTTAAACCTAAAATCAGCACAGAGAGAATATTAATCTTTGGCCAAGACACCCACCACCATGATGTGCAGCACGTGGTCCACCTCCAAACCGCCCATGACACTGGACATCAGCTGCCTGGGTGACTGGTTGTGCTATTTGAGGCTGCCCTTCCCTTCCTACTCCAGCAACCTATTTCAAACCTCATTTATAATTGGAAAGATGCAGCGTCTGTTTTCGCAGACCATGAGGTCAAAACTTCACTAATAACCACAGCACAGTAGAACATCGTTAGCAGGCAAACAAACCTTGCATCAGTCACAGAGAAGCAGCTCTAGAGCTGGTTTGACCTGGTTTGATTTCTTTTGACTAATTGTTTTGTCCTGCCAACACAGAGCAGGAAGACAGGAAGGTTCTGTGATGCTTTACATGTGGTTTAGTACAATATTTAACCCCATCACGGTCAACACAGACACCTTGACAGCCTTCCCCACAACTCAACGACATGAGCAGGTCAGGATCACTGGGAGCTGTCTCCAGGCACTCATGAGGGATGGCTGATGTTACAGAGGACTGGCAAACACAAAGCCTGTCTTTGAAAAATAAGGAGATGAGGATAAAGAGGATGAAGGAAATTACAGAATAATCAGCTTAGGTTCAGTTGAAGTGCTTCGAAAACAAGGAGAACTTGAGCAAGAGCTAACTTCTGTTTACCAAGAGCAAATCACATCAGATCTACCATACTTCTTTCTGTGACAGGGTGCAGGAAGGGGAGGAGAAACAAAGATTTCAGAGAGAGCTCTGGTAATGTCTCATAGGGATTCCCCATAGTACTGCTGGGAACTTGGGGGCTGCACTGAACCACATGAAGGTGGGAGCCCATCAGTGAACTGGCTGATGTTCTTTGAGCACAGACTGGGAGGAACCCATCCCAGATCTGAGACCACTTGGTGTTTTCATCCACAGCTTGGCTGATGGCAGAGAAAACACACTGATTGCCTTGGAAGGCTACACCAAGCTGAGAGGGACAGCAAGCATGCAGGAGGGCAAGGTGGGGAATTCAAACCAATCCTGACACTTCAGAAGGAGCAAAACACAAAAGGACACAGTTCAACAAGGACAAGTGTGAGGTAATGTGGTTTGATAAGAATAATTAACCAGCAAGTACAAGGCAAGGAATGAAAAGCAGGAAGAGTTCTGGGGAAGAACGGCTGAAGGGTCAACGGGATTAAACATAAAAGGAAACACAAGTTTCTGCAGCGCAAGTAAAAAGCAAACACACTGGGATATACAAACAGTATCACTGCAGGGGAAAGACCCGAAGTAATCCCTTACTCTGTTAAGCATCACTCTTCACAAAGGGTGGTGGTCCAGAAGAGAGGAAAAAGAGACTGCAAACCAAGAATACGTAAGCTAAAAAGAATGATCAAAGGAACCATCATGGTTTAATCTACAGCAGCAGGGACCAAGGGAAAACACAGCAGCAACTTCCAAATGTCCCACAGGCTCCTGCAAAGAAGGAAGGAACTTTTCCGCCTGTGCCCCATAAATGGAAAACAGAAGAGCGACCATGAAACCAAACTGAAGGAGACATTTCTGTTCAGATTGCAAGAGAAATCCAATGGCAGAGCTGCTAAATGTCAGATTGTCCAGAGAGCCTAGGCACCCGTCAGCAGAAGGTTTAAAGAACCAACATGATAAACATCTGTCAGGAAGGGGTCGGTTACCACCGCTCCTGCACAGGACAGGAGGTGTCTGCATGACCTCTCAAGGTCTTCTCCAGCTCTGTACCGAGTAACAGCCTGACACGTAAATGACCATAATAGCCGGAAACCTGCTGCTCTGACACAGCCTGACCCAGGCTGTTTGTGACCTGTTGTAGCCATCGCTGTTCGCAAGACACGATCTGTTGCCGTCAGAGGAAAACACGTACCGCAGGGAGGGTCCTACCAAGAAGGACAGGGACTGACCAAGGTCATTATTTTGGTGCTTGACTGAGCAATGGGGGAAAGCTGCTTGTTAGAAAACAGAAGTGAGTCAAAGGATGACACAGTACAGACAGCGCAGGGCCGGCCACGCTGCTCCAGAATCCAGGAGTGATGGCTCAGAGCCCGCGCAGTGTCACACGTCAGCTTCACTTCATTTACGGGAAGGAGCTACAAGTAAAGCAACTGCTCAGCAGGAGCCCCAAGAACGCACCTGAGTGCTGCTCTGAGCATCATGCTTAGGGGCTAACCTTTCTGGCTGAAGGCACATACACCTGGTTGTGCAGATGTTCTGCCCAGTTAACAATGCCCCCAGCAGAAGCCAACCAACACACCGGCGGCTCTCCTGCACTACAAGTACCCGTCACCCAAGCCTCTGAATGAGGCAGCTCTGATGGGATTTAAACCACATCAGTAGCACAACAGGAAAGCCCTTTGGCTGATCAACAAGGCAGAGAACTCCAAGCAGCCTACAGCTGCCAGGGGAAGATGGCACATCTCAGGCACTCCTGCCCTGCTGCTGAGCTGGATGGGCACCTACATGGGCTTGTGTCATCCTGCCCACTGGAGCCACAACACCTTTCCCCAGCCTTGCATCATACACACGCTGCACCCTGTGGCTGTGCATGGTGTGCCATGGGACAGCAATGCCACCAAGTCACATCTTAGGCTCAGCAAAAGCTGCTTCACACCTGTAGTGGGGAGAGATGCTTACACGGTGATGGGAAGGGTCAAGGGCTGGATGGCCACGCTGCTTTACCTTTAACACCCCCTGAAATAGCAGGAACTGAAAGAGCTGAGTGACTTAGCATGGACACGAAAGGTCCTGCACCCATACACAAGTCAGATAAACAACTGAGAAGCAACTACCACAACTGTCCTCCAGGCCAGGCTAAATCCGGTGCACTGCATTAGTGAGCGCCAGGATGGGGAAAAGCAACTATTCCGTTGTCAGGAAAAGACAGGGGTGAGCATCTCTATGATACCTGTGTGGAGTTACTCCATGGGACGGGAGCCTGCCCCCCTGCTCCACAACCACTTACTCGGTGCAAACGCAGCACCGATATCGAAGCACTGAGACCGGCAGTGGTCCTTGTGCACTTCAGTTACCGGACCCAGCACAGACCGCGCGGGGCGGGCAGCGCTGCTCGCATCTCCCCCCTCCAGTTTGCCCTGACCCCCCCAGTACCGGACTGCTCCCCGCAGCCGCTGCCATCGCCACCTCTCCAAGAGGATTTAATCCGCCGCTTTCTCACCGCGCACGAAGGGGTTCACCATAAACGTGAGGGTGCAAGAAGCGCATCACCGAAGGGAAAGCCCCGCGCCGGGACCCGGAGGCCCTCCCGCGGGGTGGAGGAGGGACCCCCGGCACCGGCACCTCGGGCCCTCCCGCGCACGGGCGCGCACGCCAGCACCGAGGGTCCCGCGGGGCCGGGACGCGCCGGATCCTGCGGGTGCGGATCGCAGAGGCTCCCGCATGATCCCGCCGGTCAGGATTGCCCCAGGTCCGGATCGCAGCGGACCCTCGGGATGAACACCCCCGCCCCAAACCACAGCCGCGTCCCAGCTCCCCTCCGGCGGAGCAGCCGAGCCCCCCCTTACCTTTG
>JASSUY010036339.1:0-56914 GCA_032466535.1 Forpus xanthops
TCGTCGCCGCCGCCGGGCTGCCAGGCACGGCTCGGCTGGGTTCGGCGCGCCTCGGCTCGGCTCGTATCGGCACGGCCCGGTAACGCCTGCCGAGCCCCCCGCCCGCTTCCCGCCATGGACGGGGGCGCCTTCGGAGCGGGGAAAGCCGGAGGCGCCTTCGACCCGCAAGCCTTCATCCGGCAGCCGCAGACCCTCCTGCGGCTCCTCTCCTGGGTAAGGCCCTGCCGGCACCGGGGGCTGCACCGGCACCGGGGAACGGGGAGACGGGGAATGTCCCGACGTGGTGCGGGGGATGCGGGGCTCCCTCCGGGGGGGACAGCCCCTACCCGCCTGAACCTTTCTGCATACCTGCGTATGTCTGTATACGTGAAATTATGTTATATGCTATATTCCATTATATATCCTTACACGTTCTGTATTATATCTTATATCTTCTGCGTTATATATTATACGTTCTATATTATATAGTAGTATAACTATAATATATATAAAATACTATATGTATAATATATAGTATTATATGTTTATTATTTTACGTTTTACATATGCATATATATCCGTCTGTATAGATAAGCATATATCCGTTACATATCCACACATCTAGATCCATACAGAGAAAAATATGGATATTTCTCCATAAGCGTTTATGGCTGTATCTCCGTGCATATATGTTTGGATATATGGATCTATTTCTGGGTTTATATACTTCCATATGTATATATGCTCATAGGTATAGCCACATACGTATATGTGTGCACACAGCTCTATGTATATAAATATATCTGTGTGTATGGATATAGGGCCATATAGTTATAGGGCTATATGGGGTGAGAGCGATCTGGTTTGGGGTTTCTTCCCTGGGGAGGGAAGGGGTGAGCTAAGTTGGACTGTGACTCCATCTCCAACTCTGCTCTTTTGGGGGTGGTGATGGGGTCTTCTCACCCCCTCATCCCCATGCCACTGAGTTTATGGTGGGCTCAGGGTGGCAGCAGGACGTGGGATGGCAGGGGGAGCTGGTGGTGATGCTGCAGTCCTGGTGCGACTCCCCAGTGGGTCAAGGCTTAAGGGGTTCTGGGTGTGCTAGGGCAAGCTGGGGGGTCGATGATGGCTGGATGTTACTCTGTTTTATCCTTATCCTGTCACCCTGCCAAGCTCCTTTCCCTGTAATGCTTTCCTCTCTAATTTGTGGGGAAGGGGGGAGACGGAAAGGGGGATCTAAGGAGGGTGGTGGGGAGGGCGCGGGGTGCCAGGCGGAAGGTCTTTCCCTCTTCCCGTGACTATGATCCCACGGATGCCTGTGGGGCTGGCGCATATGTGCAAGAAGGTCATTGGGATTAAGGGAGCGAGAGCCGCAGCACGGCGCTGGTGGGGGAAGAGATTGAGGTCTCAGCCGGGAGCGGAGAAGGGAGGGCAGGGAGAGAAACACATGCGCACCGGAGCTGGGAGGAGAGACGTCAGGCTGGCTTTGGGAAGATGAAATAAAAGCAGTGCCAGGAGGGGGAAATGAGGAGGGAAAGGGGAGGCAGCCCTTGTGCTCCCTGCTGGGGCTGTGGGTAATGTCCCCTCTGAGTGCTGTGACCCCGGGGAGCAGCTGGAGAGCCCCAAGACGGCTGAGGACGTGACTAACGCGGGCGATCCTCTGTCCCAGCTTGTTTACAGTGCAGCACATCACACCGAGAGCAGGCTGGCTGCCGGGCACTTGGGCGAGGGGTATGCAAGGGTGGAGTGGAGCCAGCCTGCATGCCCGGGGATGATGGATGTGATGTGACCTACAAAGGCTCTCCCATTGCTAATCTCTGTGGCAGAATTTCCTCTTTCTCCCTCTCGGTCTGGTGGCTTGGTTGTTTTTTTCCCCCCTTCATCCAAGCACTGCGGGATTTTGGCTTCCCAGAGGCACCAGGTGAGGGAGAGAGAACGTGAAGTATGTCTGTGTTTTTAATTAGGCACCTACTTTGCTTCGGAATATTTCAGACATCATGGGCTTGCTCACTGAGCTCAGCTCCATGCCCCACAAGGCCTCTCCAGGCAAGGAGCGCTTCCCAGGCACTGGCTTCTCCTTGGGACCCTGCAATATTTCCCCCTATTCATTGGTCAGATGGCAGGGGACAGGATGGAATGGATTTAACTTGATTTATACCTGCACATTTCACATCACTGTGGAAATTAAAGGCTTTTTGCAGGAGCTGGAGATGCACCGGGTCAGTGGTCCAGCAAGGGAGGCTGGCCTGGCTGTCATGGCAGCTCTTCTCTCCCAAAATACAAATTCCTTCTCCTGCTTTTCCGTGAACTTGGTCTTGTGTGTCACCCTGAGTATCTCTCCCTCTGCAAAAGGAGGGAGCCACAAGCTCACCGTAGATATTTAGTTGTGGTTTTGGTCTTTATTTTAACTCGAGAGCAAGAGGAGTCCTTATGGGCACTTGAAGTCCTTTTTTAGGCTGTCACAAGCATGGGAACCTGTATGGCTCCCTCCATAAACTGGTTGAACTTTCCTAAAAAACAGACTAGTTCATAGTGTTTTGCCCTTCTCACTCCCTCTGGGAGAGGGTTCAGCACCTCCAATGGTCAGGGCCTTAAGCTGTAAATCATGGCTGGGTTTTTATCCATTTGCTTTCATGCTTCTGTGCCCTTCAGTTTAAATGGCGCTTTTCCCTCCCTGGTGTTTTCCCAGGGGTATATATATAGACTGCGATCACATCCGCACTCAGCCTTTCTATTGCCAGGCTCTGCGCGCCAAACTCTTCTGGTGGCGAAGGGCTCTCCCTCACCACGGTCTCTGTGAGAGTCTTTCCTTTCACCTGCTCTTGCCCACGCTGGAAGCACTTTGCTTGCCATCTCCTGAGTTCTCATTTGCCTTTATCCTGCCCATGGTATAGATGGTCCATTTATTTCGCAGAGCAAACTGGAAATTCCTTTTGTCCTGTTTCATGTGATGAGCTGTCACTGAGAGCAGAAATTCTCATGATCGCTTCCTCAGGCAGTGACCTTGTGCTCAGATCATGGCTGTTTCATAGCAGACTTTATAATGGCACAGGGGTGCCTATGGCTTTTTACCAACAGGCAGCAAAACTGGCTCCTCCTCAGGGAGTTTGCAGCCCAATTGAGATGGCAGCAGATCTCCAGGGAGAGTTGCAGATTCAGGAGCAGATGGGGTGACCCAAGGTTATTTATGTTGCTCCTTGCTGAGGAGGAGGTGGTATAGGTTTGACAAGGAGGATGCTAAACTATGGAAAGTGGTTAGCAATTCTGGAGCATCTGTCCGCAACAACAGTGTTGTGGAGCAGCTCAGGTTTCTTAGGTGCTTTGGAGGTCAGGCATAGTGAGTAAGTATGCATCTCCCTGCAGAAAGGTTGCCTGGCATGGGTGCTGGCAAATGGTGCTGGTCCTGCAGAGTGCCTGTGTTAGGTTTGGATATTCACACTCAGCACAAGCTGTTTTCTCTGCTGCTGTCTGCCTCAGATGCTGCCTACCCCAGACGCCCTGGATGAAGCAGCACCTTGTAGCACAGGGAGGTAGCCCTAATGGAACCGTCCCTCCTGAGCATCTCTGCTGAGGATGCTTCCAAGGGCATCCGGATCTTGCAGTGAGGGGACTTCTTCAGTACAGCTGGACTGATTAAAGCAATATTCTGCTGGAAGATCCTGAAGGCTTCCCCACCTCTCTGTGGAGAAGGGCAGAACAACTTCCTCCTTATTCTCAGTTGCAGTGAAGTGAGGCAACTCATCCTATTGCAATGGGTGGCTGGGTTTACTCCCAGTCCTGGTCTTTCAAGGTGCTGCTCCACGCTGTGTCACTTTGCTTGCCGCTGGCTGCAACACAGAGGTGTGTTCTGAGCTGAACTGCATCACAGTAGATGAAACATAGGTGCATGGATGAGGTTTTACCACCTTGACACACACACGCACACACACACACACACACACACACACACAAACATGCTTTCAGCCTGTTTAGGTGACCCAATAGCAGAGCTGGGTGACCCACACTGAGCTGGAGCTGTGCAGCTCCAGCATGGTTTTGGAAATAAAGCAGACAAGTGTGGGCACATCCCTGCCTAATCCCATTCCACCCTGACCCACTGTGCTCCCCACAGCCGGCGCGGGGGAGCTGGGAGGCTCCTTTGCAGCCCGCAGGCGTTGGATGTAGTGCTAGCTCCATAAATAAGTAAGATGCAAAATGAAACAGTTTGTTCCAGGTGCTCCTGCCTGCTTGGAAACCTGCTTGCTGGAGAAACTGAAGTGCTGCTCGATGTAAAAGCCTAACAAGGCAAAAGTAACTTGCTATTTGAAGCAGGCCTAGCTAGCTGTCTTGAGTGAGAGTGTTTGCAACCGTAGCCGCACAGGCAAAGCAGACCATTAAAACTCGCCACACAAACCAAGATACTAAGTCCCTCTTTGACACCAAGGGCACTGCCCCTCTAAAAGAAGGTCTGGTGAGGAGAGGCACTACCTGCCCTCCCTCTCCTCTTCTATCACCTTCCGCCATTGCCACTGTGTCCCCTGCCTGGTGGGAACATATAGACCTTTTGAGCAAGGACATGAAGCACTGTCCCCTGTCCCTGCAGGTACAGCATGGCCCAGGCAGCCATGGCTGAGCAGACAAGGCAGGTGAAGGATGAGGACCACATCCCTGGCCTCACCATGATGGACTGGCACCTGTGAGCTGGAAGGTGGGGACAAGACCTGACATGGCAGGGAGCTCTGTCTCTTGCCTCGCCAGCAGGTGTCTGACTTGCTGCACTGATGCCTGGTTGAAGATACCTTATTCCATCCTCCGCCGTATGGAAAGGACACCAGAGTGGGCTTGCAGTGGCAGCTAAATTGAGCGTTAGAGCCTGGGGGCCTTGTTATTCTGAAACCAGCTGCAGCCTCCACCTTCTTTCTGTTCCAGTGTTCCTTGATTATGGGCCATGATTTGTGCCTCTACTCTTCCATGTGATTTTTACCCCAGCCTCCATGACTGCTGGCTGTGTTCTTGTGAGGTATGGGGATGCACAATGAAAGAAACATGGCAGTTCAAAGCATGTGCTTTCAATCAAGCTTGAGGTACAGTTCTTCATGGGATCCCCTTCCCTGGTAGGTTTCAGAAGGGTTTTTGAGGGATTGCTATCACTGGGATTGGATGAGAGGCCATGTCAGAAGATGGACAGTAGATGTGTGGTGATTAGGGGTTGGATGTAGCAGGTCATGTTGTTTCCAGCATAGTATTTCCAGAAAAAGTCTTGGAGCAGGAACAAATCCCTCCTTAATGGCATTTTCAGATAAAACTATGAGAAGTGGCACATAGGGACCAAGGACTGACAGAAATATGAGCAAAAAATAAGATAATCGTATGTAATCTGTTCGAAACGTGATAGACACACAGGTGAGGAGCAGAGAAACTGCACCATGGTGAGACATAGGTAAGGCATCTTCCTCATGGAAAAAGATGGGAGTTTTGGGCAGTCACTTTGCTGAGCAGTGACCTAGCAATGTGAGGACCATCTGGAAAGCATGGAAGGACTTGGATACCACCATGGAAGTGTAGCCATGGGGAGTTGTCACTAGTGTTGGGACAGAAGGTGCTATTTGATTACAGGAAGACCTGAGTGGAACCTCAAATGAATCATAGAATCATAGAACAGTTACGGTTAGAAGGGACCTTAAAGACCATCTAGTTCCAGCCTGCAGGACTGGACAGAGCTTCCTGAAGTTGCTTTTTTGGACACAGCCTCCAGTTACACATGTGGGCATCTTCCCATGGCAAAGGCCTTCCTCCTCTGTGGAGTGGCAGGCACAGCAATGGTATTTTCATTGGAGGCTTCCTGACTTCTGGCTCCATCATCCCCTGGGGCTTGGACTGCTCTGAGGTGGGGAATACTGACCCCAGGCATGGGTCTGACAGGAAGCAGAAGGGTTAATGGCCAGCCTGTCAGCTGCCAAGCCATGTGTGAATAAGACTTGGCTAGCCAAGAAAGCCTGTCACAGATCCCGTGGCAGGAATTAGGGATGTGGAGCCTTTCTACGCTCCATCACCTGCTCCGGATCAGCCCTGGCTGCAGACCACGTGCTGGTATACCCATGCTCTTCCCCTGTCCCATGCTCCATGGAATTGGGTATAAATGGGGACAGGGAGGCTGTTCCTCTCTTCTACCAGCACAGGGCTCAGACATGCCGTCGAGACCGTGGGCAGGAGTCATTTGCCACCTGCATGGTGCTGGCTGGAGGGAATAAATAGAGGCCGCCTGTTTCCAAGCTGCTAGTCCCATGCGTATCAAAAGCTGCATATGTTTTCTTCAAAATGAGCTAAATACAAGTAGATTTAATGATGATGATGATAATAATAATCCGTGTCTGTGCAAGGCTCTCCAAAGCTTTCCAGAGACTCCATTGGTGAGTGGCTGAAAGAAAACGAAAGCCGAATCATCTCTGCCAGTTTATCATTTGCACTATTCCCCTGCTCTTGCTTTCTTTTTAAACAGATTTATTCCTGGTCTCATTACCAGATCAGACACAGGAGCGGTTATTGCTTCATTCTGCCTGAGGTGGATTTGATTTGAATTCCCACCAGGAATATTATGTCACCAAACTATTTCCTCTCTCTAATAGAATAAAAAGGGGGTGTGGGAGAGGGAGAGGCAACACGCAGTGCGACAGAGGCTGTGACTGGAGGGCACTGCAGTGAGCTCAAGCAGGCAGCTTGACAGAAACTCTCTTCAGTCTCATCCCCACCACAGCCATCATGGGGATCTCAGGGATGAATTCAGGAGGCAACATGACAGACTCCTGGGATGAGGTGCAGGAAAATCCCAGTGCACTGCCGGAGGCTGGGTGTGCTGTGCTTCCATCACATGATGCTCAGGAGCATCTGATGCATGGTTGGGGATGGGCAGCGTGGTACAAAGCCTCACATGATGCTCAGGAGGTTTCTCTTGGCTCTCTGCAGGGCTGAGCCTGCAGTGGGAAGGTGGGGAGGAATGGAAGAGCTTCCCCTCTGGGACTCATCTTTCACTTTTGCCTCTGGCAAAATCAGATCACCCAGTTTAGGGACAGGAAAAAAAAGATCTTTTAAGGTGGGATGCAGAATTTTGCTACTTCTGTTGTTGTAGCGAGCCCTTATATGCCTGTAACAGCCAGCATGAGCCTCCTGAGAAACCGGGAGAGGAAAACTCTCAGCCTTTCCTCATCTCCTCCCTGCAGTGCTTAGCGTTAAGTTCATTCTGCTGTGTCTTCCATAAAATTGTCCTGTCTCTGTTGTCTTTGCAAAGCATCTGGCTTGGGCCTTTGCTTGGTGTCTCAGAGCTCTTTGATGAAAACAGAAGTTTAGGAAGATCATTGCGACAACCTGCATGGACGTAACGTTCAAGGAAGTCGAGAAAAAGCCAAGTCCCAGCAACAATGCTGAGTTGGTCTGTCCAAAAGTGCTGTTTTCTGTCCCTTTTTTGAGCATAGCCAAATATATTACTTACTAACTGCAGACCCCCAGACAGTCTGAACACCTGCCCAGTTAACGTTGCTCTTGGAGACTTGAAGAAACCCTCTCAACCTAAAAATCTAGTAACTTCAAGTCCTGTTAGCTCAAAACCAACCTGGATGTGTTTTTGTGTTACCCGTTCTAGGTGGCTCTTTCTTGGCAGGGGGGTTGGACAAGATGATTTCCAGAGGCCCCTTCCAGCCCTAATGATTCTGTGACTTAAGCTGCCTTACTGAAGAAAGGAGGCCACTCAGATGCACAAAGCTGAGGGTGGATGGATGTTTTTTGCTGCTGAGTGTAGGAGAAAGGCTAACACTTGCTGTGAAGCAGAAAGATGGTGTGTATTGGGAAGCATTGGGATGCAGTGCTTTGTCTGCCTCCTGTCAGCCTTCAGACAAGTCATTTCCCTGCATCTTGGTGCTCAGTCAGGAGAGGACTCCCACCATCTTCTTTTCACCTCCTCTTTGCAGCTGAACACACATTTTGGACCATTTTATTAGTGTTGTAGGCAAGGCTTTGTGCAGCGAGGATCCATTATGCCAGACTGGGGTAGAAGTAGTAACGCAGAGGGGCAAGAGGCTTGTGCCAGTGTTGCTGGTAGCTGGCATTTCTTCACAAGTGCTGCAGATGTGATGAGAACAGGAGCATAAATGCTTCATCCTTGCAAACTTGGTGCTTTGTAATCCCGGCAGACAGTCATGCTGCACCTGCTGCCTGCATCATCCCTGCATGGGCATGGATTGTGAAATCAAGGAAATAAAGAATACTTGCTCTTTCTAAGATGAATTGCCACATCAATGAGCTTCCCACCCCCTTACCAACAGGAAGTAGCTGCCATGGATTAAGTTTGCAACAGTTTCTCCTGGGGGTTGCAAGATCTGTCTCCTGTAATTATAATTTTTGTAGAAAATTGTGCATCTGTCGCAACACTTTCTGTGTACAGACACCATGAGGATAAAATGGGCAACGTCGCCTGACAGCAATTACCTCTTCTCCTGCTGTCCAGCTCTGCCTGTCAGTCTGAAACCTCTGATTTGAACCTGCCTGTTCTTGCCCAGTCAGGGTTGTCCAGTGCAGGTCAAGGCTGCTGTGCACAGTGGATCCTCACAGCATGTTGCTGTGCCATGAAGATGGTGATAAGTTGACAAAGGGACCAGGCCTGATCCACTGCCACTGACTTTGCCCTCTTGGCAGAGCAGGTGAGCAGAGCGTGGACCAGAGTTGATAGAAGTGGTGGGGAAAACACAGAGAGAACGGGACATCTTTTATGCTACTGTGCTCTGGTCCATAGAAAGCTTTCCTAAGGACAAAGAGTACTTTGGGGTGGCTTTCTCATGACACAGAAGATAAACATCTGCAGTGACTTGTTCTTCTCATGAGTGAGAATACCCTTAGTGGAATCTCCCCAGAAAACTCCTTAGATCATCTTAAATCAGATACTTGCCAGCCAGTCATACCTGGGGCACTTCCAGGCTGTGAAAGAGGTTTCTCCTCATAGGTGAGAAGTTGTGGTATCTTGGCTGAGCAAAGATAAAAAATGGGAGTTAGGAATGCCACCTCTGCTTGAAAATTAGTGTAAAGAAATAAAGGAAATTAGTCCCTTAGTGTAACTTGCTTATCATTAGTAGCTAGATGTGCTGAAGCCTCAGGCTGCAAGCTGTGAACTTTCACATAGATATACTGAGGTATATACCTACTGAAATAGGAGGACCTTATCACTATATTCCAGTATTTAAAGGGTGGCTACAAAGAAGATGGAGACTCCCTTGTCTCAAGGAGTCACATGGAAAAGATGAAGGATAATGGGTACATGTTACTCCCAGTGAGATTCCAGTTGTACACAAGAGGAAATTTTTCACAATGAGAATGATCAGCCATTGGAATAATCTCTCCCGGGAAGTGGTGGATTCCCCAACACTGGGAATTGTAAGATTCAGCTGGACAGGGTCATCTTGTCTAGACTGTGCTTTTGCCAAGAACCGTTGGAGCAGATGTTCCTTGAGGTCCCTTCCAACCTGATATTATTCTATGATTCTGTGATTCTATGATTAAGTAAAAGGAGGCCCCAGAGCCAGTTCATTCCAGAAGATAAGGAGGCAAGGAAGGCCACTATCCCTGTCAGCAGAAGCTGCTGCCTTATAGATAAGAGAAGAAATGGTCTACCTAGAGGCTTTGAGAGATTCAATTGAGAACAAGAAGACTCCAGACCCTAATGTTATTGTTGGACTGAACGGTTGTGTGAGGGATAGGCGACTTAGATTGTAAAGGGACTTCTTTGTTTGGGGTCCCTCTCTGGAGGCACCCAGCTCAAGGTATTTCTAGCACTGTACCACTCGAATAAATTACATTCTTGGATTTAAAGCCTGGGACTCTGCTACAGGATACCTAAGGTGGAGAAGCATCGTTAACAATAATGGAGAGGGAGATGCCCCTCTGGTCTTCTGACTCTGAGCTGCGTCTTTACAGTGTGCCAGCATAAAAAGCTATGAAAGAGCAAATGCAAAAAGGAATTATTCTGCTTCTTTCCCTCACAGATGAGGTCAGCAGCAAGCCCAAAGATAAGAGCAGAGGGAAAGATGGGTAGCAGGATATGAGCAGAGTAAACAGAAGTGTCTCTGGGAAGAGGCCATTGCAGAAGTTCATTCATTTCAAAAGAGTAAGCAGAGAATTGCTATACAGCTAACTTCCAGTGTTGACCTGACTCAGGGAATCAGCATTTTACTGGTTTTGAGCCCTAAACCAGAATGTGACTATGTCATGTTTGAGGCTGTTTTTAATCTTCCAAAGAGAAGACACACTTTCTGTGTAACACTGTGGAAATTGGGGCACCTGCTCTGTAATTCCAATATATGGAGGTCGGTATTTCAGGTGGCAGTATCAGTGCTGGTCACAGGCTTACATCAGGATGCCACTTGAGGAGTCTATCAGCTCCCCCCCAGGTTAGAGTATCCCAGTGTTATTGCCAATGGGTCTGGACAGACCTGTGAGCCCAGCCTGTTGTGAAGGTGTGTGAGATTTCCCAATGAAACAGCCTGGCTGTAACTGTGTGCAATTTTGCTGCTTTCCAAACCATTCATGCTGAAATTTTGAAGACCAGGCCTTTGCTTCAGGCAGAAGAGAGTTTTACTTAATTTTCATAGGCCATTTCTGCAAAGCATGATGAATCTCCATTTTCAAGGAGGAGGACAAACCAATTGTTTTACTTCTAAGCTTAAAAAGCTCTTGTGAACTCTTAGAGAACTCATACAGTCCCCATGCTTAGAAGCACTGGCTTGCAGTGGTTTTAGTTTAGTTTAGGTCAAACAGCAGAGGTCTGTGCTATGGACCTCAGACCTTCAACCCTCCCTATGATAGGTGGTGTATTGAGTCAGCATTAATCAAAGGTTAATTTTCCCTACACTCACAAAGCTGTTTCTCCACTTTCTGGATTGCCTGTCGTGTTCTCTTCTGGTGCTTGTCTGGGTTAAGTGGTGCTGAGGTCCTTCTCACCTAGCAAACCCCCAGATCTACCTCCACTCCCTGCAGAGTAGACTTGGGCACCTCATTTTCTTGTGCGTTGTTTTTCCTTGGGGATTGGGTGGTGATTCCAAGGGTGCCAGGCTCCAGGCTCCTGTTGTTCATACAACTCCCAGTCTAGCAGAGCACCCTGATGATGTCCCAGTGCACGTCATTTATATGTTCACCCCATGCTTGAGGTCCTGTTTCCTGTCTACTTGGGTCCCTTTGCTGGCAGACTGCAGACAGGCTGTCGCTACTGAGGGTCTCAAGGTGCCCTGCAAAGAAAAATGTGTACATGCTGCCGTAATCTTCCTCTCTTTCTGCTGTGGCTGCGAGGGGAAGCTGTTTATTTGAGATGCAGGACTGGGACTGCTGTAAATAGCTCTCTGCTTTGGTGAACTTGCTGTGTCAAAGAGGAACAGCTTTGTGGCAGGTGACGAAGGCTAAGCCCATGAGCGAAGATTAGATCAGCAAGTACGGATTATGGCATTTCTACCTGGACTCATCCTTAATTCTACCTGATTTAAAATAGCATGCAGTGGCAGTAGCGGTGATGGGTAGGGAGGACTCATGGTGGGCCTGCCAAGTGGACCTGGAAGGGTAATGTTTGGCCCATGAGATCCATGCCAAAGGTTTGAGGGTGTTGGTGTATGGATCAGTAGGCAGAAGGACAGATGGTGTCGTGAGCAGGGCTGATGGAAAACTGGGAGATTGGGAGAGCAGGAGCCCAGCAGAATGGAGCTGCAGAGCAAGCAGGGTTGTGGATTGTGGGAGGGTGGGTAGGGAAAAAAGCATAGTAGCTGAATAGATAAAATTAGTGAAAAAATGCGTGGTAGAAACAATGAATTCCTCGAAGGGAAAGGAGTGAGTGGGAGAATTAAGTGCAGACTAAGAGGATTTCCACTACTTGAAGCCCTTCATCTGTACCAAGATCATATTCCAATTTACACCCCATGTTGCCTCCCTGTATTTCTGTGGGAAGCCACTCTTGCTGCAGACTGTGACTGCTTTACATTGCTTTAGATCAGATAAATAAAAATTCTCAATCTAAAAGTGTCCTATTTCAAGTTAATCCTAAGAAACAAAATGAGACCATCTTCCCAGTAAATCCCTCATGGCTACAGCCCAGGCAGCAGGATATGAACTCAGTAGAGCAAAGAGGTGCCTGTGAAGGGTGACTGTCCCCTGCAGAGCTCTGCTCCTTTGTGCTGGTCCAAAGAGATGGAGCTTGCCCTGACCTATTTCCTGCCTCCCTCCCTCCCCACCAGGTATTCTCCATCGTGGTGTTTGGCTCCATTGTCAATGAAGGGTATGTGAACCGCGCAGACGAGACACAAGAGCACTGCATTTTCAACCGCAATCGCAATGCCTGCAACTATGGCATTACAGTGGGTGTCCTCGCCTTCCTCAGCTGCCTTCTTTACCTGGCTCTGGATGCCTACTTCCCGCAGATCAGCAGCGTCAAGGACCGCAAGAAGGCAGTGCTTTCGGACATCGGAGTCTCGGGTGAGCTTCCTGGCCAGTTTGCCATAGTGCCCCTCTCCTCCACTGGCAAGGGAGAAGAGGGAGTTTCTGCTACCCTGCAGGCCAGGTCCCTACTAGCAGGGAGGTCTTTGAGTTCCTTGCTCTTTCAAAAGGCTTTCTTTCTGTTTTCTTCCTCTTTCTCTTCTAATTCAATCTGGCTGATGCTTTGGTGCTGCGAGGCTTAGCTCAGGGAGCCCTTTAGGATCAGCAGGTCTTGCCTTCCTGCATGCTTGTGCTTGCTAAGGCCAAGCGTTAATGCCTCTGGAGATGGTACTTCCTTTTTTTCCAGCTCCAGGTGATTGACCCTATATATTTTAACATAAAAAAATGTTGAGGGTTTCATGCAGACAGACTAAACTAGGCCTCCTAGGTTATGGGGCATTCCGCATGTGAATAGCTGTGCAGGACCACATCCAGCCCTGAGGCTTACTAACAATCAGTACTTACAGTCAGATTTCTCCATACCCAGTAGTGTGTTGAAGTGACAGACAGAGGCATGGTGCGTGTGTACGTGCATGTGTAACACCAGCCAGTAGCATCACAAGGAGGTGCTTTGTTCTCATGCTGTGATCCCGAGTTACTCTTCTGCCTTACTCCAGTCATATAGGCTAATTTCTCCACGTCAAGCTGTCCCCCATCCTAGTTTTTCAAAGGGGCCAGGAGTGGAATGAGGGCAGGATTGGGTGCAGCACCTAAACTTGTTTAGGACTTCTGGCTTGCAAGTTTATTTGTGGTTAACCCCCTGCCGAACAGACCTGTGTACAGCTAACAGGAGAAGGGAAAGGACTGAGCCCTGTTTTGCTGCCACTTAGGACTGCTCATTTCCCTCACTGCCAGGTAGCTGTTTGCGCCTGGCAAAGAGGGTGAGTCCCACTCCTCCCATCTTCATCCCTTTCTCAGGGGTGCAGCATGTTAATGATCCTTCAGCACCTGTCCTCAGTGTGTGTTCCCCGGCCTGTGGTGTCCTGAGTAAAAGCCAGTCTCTGTGCAAGTGCAGGCTAGCTGTTTCCCACCCTTCTGCAGCTCCCTTGGAAGGAATTGCTCTTTACTCATCCTTGCAGCACAGGGTTATGAAGCAGTGGCTGTTTCAGAGAGCCCAGGTGATTGCTTCTCTACTGGAAGCCCTTCAGGCTCTCTCCCAAGGCCACATTCAAGTCGTGTGATCAATCCAAACACAAGCAAATGAACTCTCCTGAGGTACTCTATGCAGACATCTATCGTCACCTTGACAGTTTAGCTGTCAGCTCACATGCCAGCTCAGTTGGGCTTAGACAGGCTGCACAGTCAGAGCTCAGCCGCATCTGCAACATGCTGGTGGGTCTCATGGAGTTGAAGTTTCCTGAGATACGTGGTGTGTTTATGTTCTTGATATTTCTCCCTTTCCTCTTTGGCATCCTGGTCGTCATCCAAACCAGCCTTTTGGGCATTCCTCTGGTTCGTTGGCTTCTGCTTTCTGACCAACCAGTGGCAAGCATCAAAAGAAGAGGACAACCCAATGAATGAGGGAGGGGATGCAGCCCGAGCAGCCATCACATTCTCGTTCTTCTCTATCTTCACCTGGGTGAGTACAGCAACCATGATACTGGATCAAGTGTCCTGTGCACTGTATTAGCTTGCTGGGAATGGAAGGTGACTGTCTTAAGAGTGATTGCCTCTGAGATCTCAGTTCACATGGCTTCTAAGAAGGGGGAGGAGGTGGCTAGAAGATAAACTTGGGAAACAAAGACTCAAAAACTTACATGAAAGAAGTTGCTAGTAGGTGCTAGAGCATTAATAAGCACAGTGGGAAAGAGGGACCCATATCCCAGTAAGGAGTGTCCTTGACAAACCTCTAATACAACCCTGGGCAAGCAAGCACCCCAAGCATCATTTTCCCTGTGCATCAGAGGACTTTCACGGCATTTTCTCCTCACAGATGCTAAGCAGAGAAGAGAGCTCCAGGTCAGTGGTTGTACCCATCTTCCTCCCTGCTTTGCTCCATCACATGAAAAGTCATCAGTGGCCACAAGAGGCTGCAGTGGGCATCCCTCTGGGCTCTCTATCTGCACCCACACTGCAGCACTGCCTTAGGATCCAGACTGGATCACCTTTTAGGAAGGTCATGGTGCTGTTTACCCTTTCCTCAGCAGTTCTGTATTAGTAGTTCCCTGGAAAAATGGTGTGTGATATAAATATCCCCCACAATTTCCTCCCATCTCTGAAAGCATCAAACCCGTGTGATTTTTGTTCAAAGTCACAGGATAGTGCCAAGCAGAAAAAATACTCTAGGCCAGTCTCTATGCATAAGTCCTCGTGCCTTTATCTTCTCCTCTCCCTACAGGCCCTAACATTGTGCAGAGGTCAGGTAGGAAGGGTTCTGTAAGACCATAAAGCTATCAGAGGAAGGGGGGCTGCAAAGGGTTTTGTGATCAGCAGCCTCACTAAGGTGACACCAAGCAGAGGCAAGGACATGTGTGTATGTCCCATGAGCACTCAGGGACTGCTGAAAGCCTCTTGCAAGCTCCAGCAGAAAGTGTGACAAGGATCAAGGCTTTTTTAAGAGGTCTCTCAGGACCCTTTTGGAGGTGCCACCCTCTCCAGTGGTCTTTTCCTGATGTGTGGGCTTGCAGGTGGGTAAATAGGCATCCTCTTCCCCCAGATCCTTGGGGGGGTTTATTTCAGTCAAACATTCTGGTTTGCTCTTCCTTACTGATAATCCTTCCCACACCCCTCTCTCTCCTCACAGGGCTCCCTCACATTTCTGGCTTTCCGGAGACTCAGAGACATTACTTTTCAGGAAGAGTACAACACCCTGTTCCCTAACTCCCCATCCTTGCTGCCTTAGTGCCCCTCGCTGATGGTGGAATTTAGGGGAAGGGATGGAGGGGTGCAATTGGAGGAGGTTGCTGAGCAGAGACAGTTCCAATGCCCTGACCATCAGTGTGTAGTCACTGTAGAGCACAGGGTGGGAAGACATGGGCCATTGAACTGGAGTGGGGCTGTCCATTGAAGGGAGATCTCCCTCCAGGGAGTTGGAACTGGCATTTTCTTCTTCTCCTCCTCCTCTGCTCCCTTCTCTCCCTTACCTGTACCCTAACTAATGCTGCGTAACACTGCTTGTTGTGCCTTTTTTATGATGACTGCTCAGACCTAATACTTCAGGAGATGCCCTCTGCCCCAACCACTTTATCTCCTCCATTTCCTCCCAGCCTTTATTCCCCCAAAACCTCTCCCTCCATCACCTGCTGGACTGCTTACCTCTACCAGGGATGCTGTGGAACAAGAAGCCGTGCCTCCTGGGGTGTGCAATTCAGAACCCATCCCTGGACTTCCTCAGTCCATCAAACGGTGCCTGAAATACCTGGGGTAGGAGGCAGCAGTATGCTTGATAATAGTCCCCTCATCTGGGAAGCAGCCACCTTGCCTCCTGCTGCTCCTTCCCAAGGTCTGTGCTGCACCCTGTGGATATTGGCCAGTGAGGGAGTTATAGGGGGTGACCACTACCTTGCTACTCCAGCTCAAATCCTGCTCTCCTTCCTGGCCTCTGGCTGTGTACTTCCAGCCCAGCAAGTGAGCCATCTGCTGCATTGCTGAAACACATTGCCTTCCCAGCGGCAGGAGGGGCTGAATGGGGTAGCCACATGCCAACTGAGCCTCTGCGACCTGTGCCATGTAAGTGAAGGCCCACCACCAGGCAGGACACCACAGGGACAGCAGGGAGCCTGGGCAGGCAGCTGAGCTTGCAGCCATCCCTGTCTGCCCTCCTTTCTCCAGTGGCTTGTGCTTTCTATAGGGTATCTGAACCTCCTTGCTCTCAGGGGTGTTTCACCAGTGGTCTGCCCTGCGGGCCTTGCTCACTAACCTGTAACCACTACTAACCCCACTTTTGTTTGTTTCTCTTTCTCGGTGTGTTCCCCCTCTCTCCCCTCCCCTCTCTGCTTCCTGTCTCTTTCCTCCACCTCCTCCCTTAAAGGTGGGCCAGGCATTCCTGGCATATCAGCGTTTCCGGCTGGGTGCCGATTCGGCCCTCTTCTCCCAGGACTACATGGACCCAAGCCAGGACTCCGGCATGCCTTATGCTCCCTACACGAACGAGGAGGATGCTACAGATGCGGTGGGGACATACCAGCAGCCCCCTCCAGGAGAAGCTTTCGACACTGAGACACAGGGGTACCAGACGCAGAACTACTGAGCCACCGATGCCCCTTTCCCTTCCTCTTTCCCTTCTGCCCCCTTTCCCACTGCCGGCAGAAAGCCGAGGCACAAACCACACACGTGCATAGTGGCACAAGAGGTGGCTCTCAGCTATGCTCCAGCCTTCTGGGTCATCTGTTTTTATTTATTGTTTTTAAAAAAGGAAGAAAGAAAAAAAAAAAAAAGAAAAAAGGTTTTCCCATCACCTCTTCCTTCTCCTCCTGGCCAAAACTACCTGCCAGAACCAAATTCTTCCAAAATCTGTCACCACATTGTTATAGGAAGGTCCCCCCTTCCCTCCTCTCCCACCTGCCTTGCTGTGGTGGACAGTCTGGCTTGTGGGCAGGAGAGGGGCTACAGCACCAGCAGAACAAGGGAGAGGATGCTGGAGGCAGGAGTGAGAGGGACCTTCCTAGAAAACATGATGTTGCTAAAGGCTGGAGTAGATGTGGGAGCATCCAAATTGGGCTGCAGGGCTTGGTGGCTCAGGGAGAGGGATGGTGTTGGAGTCAGTGTGCAGGAGTTCGAGTGTGGGTGGAAGTGGAAATGGCATCCCCCATGCAAAGACAGAGGGGTGTTTCTCTGCCACATGCTGGTGGAGGGGTGCTTTGTTTTCAGAAGTTTTGGGGAGAAGTGGTGGTGGGGGCACAAAGAGATAAAATGTGAAGGGAAGGAAGAAGATTTGCAGCTACAGTCAGAAGCCACATGCATGTCTGTAGGTTACAGCAAGAAACTCAGCAGAGCAGCGGGGCAGTGCCATGAGAGTCACTCCTTTCCCAGCTCCCTTGGACTGAGGTGCAGGTGATTCCCCTCACCTCTATGTCCTGCTCACAGCTCTTCTCGGACCAATGTTTTGTGAGGGAGGAGTAGAGTCATGTCCAGTCCCTGGCACCCAGACACAGTGCCTGTGGGAGGAAGGATGGAGGAGTTTGGCTTCTAAGGGGTGCTGAGAGCCCTTGTCCCGAACTGGGCTGGTTCAAGGGAGACAGGAGAGCTTTGACATTTCACCCTGGGCAGGATGAGTAGAAGAAAGCCACTTTCTCTCTTCATGTCCTGTTGTACCCTCAATTCCTCTGCTACCACAGTGCAAAGCCTCTTGCTGACACCATCTTTATAGCACACAGGAATGGAGCAAGACTCCAGCTGGGAAGAAATACTGCTGCTGGGATGTCTGACTCTTGTGCAAGGGGTGCAACCAGGCAGGGAAGAGTTCTGCCCCACACAGCTGTGCTCTGCCTCCCACTCAGATGGAGAGGAGGTCTTGGTCTGCAGAGTTTTGGTTGGGGACAGACCTAGCTCTCTGAAAACTGGTCGTCTGGTACTTGCTGTAGTCTAGTGTGTCTTCTTCAGCATCTTAGCTCCTGACTGCCTTTAAAGCCTCGCCTAGGTGGCAGTAGTGACTCTCAGATAAGAGCCTTGTATGCACATCGTTACAGAGTCCTCATGATTTTGCTTCAGGTAAAAAGACACAGCTGTGGAAGCACACTCTTTATTCCAAAACAGAAGTCAGGTCTATGTGTGAAGAGAGTCCCTAAAGGGAAATAATTCAGCAATAGTCACCTGTACAGTTCACCCCAGCCCAGACATCTCTCAGAGCACAAGCAGCGGGGTATGCCTTGCAGCAATGAGGAGCATCATCGTCCACGCAGCTACCCTGCACCATGCAACACTGGCCCCAGTAGCAGAGATCAGGAGCAGATCTAAAACGCATAGGTGCTCCCTGTGAGCATCTAGCCTATTCCCTGTAGCACCCTTAGGAGCTGAGAGGATGGGACACAAGTCTGGCCTGTGGCTGTGTGAACATCTCACATCTTATCAGGCCTTCCCCTTCTCCCAGCATGATTCCTCTCCAGCTGCCCCACAGTGATAGGGAAGAGGTAGAAACTGTACAGCTGCAGGCCCCAAGAGGGAAAGGGGGTAGTTGTTCTCTGCTGTATATAGGCACTGTTTCTAGCTGCTTCTAACCGCAGACTTGTGCTGCTGGTGGCTGTCCCTATGGCTTGTCCTCCCCATGGCTTGCACCCCTTTGCTGGTGGTTAACCAGTGGTGAGGATAGGAGAAGGGGGACCAGCTAACCCCATGGATGCACCAGGAGGGACTGGGCATGGATCACTTGCTCTGTGGCTGTCAGCGAAAGCAATACTGTAAATAGGAGGGTTATTTTTTGGAGGGAAGCCCCTTGGGCTTCTTATTCTGTGGGCTCAGCCTAATATTTAGGCTTGGGAGGAGGTTACTTTATTGAGAGAAGTTTGTTATGACTTGGGGGGGCTCCCTCCAGTCCATCTCTCCCACTGAGGGAGAGGAAAGAACGAATGACAAAGGTGGAGGAGGAGAAAAACTAGTTGTACTCACCCAAACTCATCTGTGTCATCCTTCATGTTTTCATTTGTGTGTGGGGGAGGGACCAAGAGGAGGAGGCAGATATAAATACCCAGCCCTCAGCACAAATATGTGCTGTACTTTTGGGGAGGAACTGCTTGTCACCTGTCCCCAGTCTTTGGTGAGGGGGTGAGTGACCTGGTGCATGAGGAGGCATACAGACTATACTTGAGGAATCTACCTGGGGCTCTGTTTTGGGATGTAGCACAGGATCATTTTACATGTCCTTTCTCCCATCAGTTATATAGATGGCTAAATGCCATTTAGGTTTGATGACTAATGAGCAAGCTTCTCTTTATCCTCTTTGGCTTGCTTCCTTCATGTAACCAGCTGATGGGCTCCAGTGGGCTTGAGGTAGGAATGAGCTTCCTCCTCAGAGCTGGCACTTCAGTGAGACATGAACCAGGTGGCTTCATCCTGGGTAACTGCCCACTTCTCTGTCCCTTTCTTCCTTGCTTTGTGTCCTAAGAAAGGCGTTGGTGTCACAGGAGACACTACAACAGTAGATATTTGACAACTGCTTGCTCTGGCTCATGGGAGAAGATATACTCTCCGTTGGGTTGACATGCCTTCAGCCTTTGCATGGTGGTGACAGACCTGGGGGTGGGACTCTCCTTGTTTGCATGCAGCAATTTAAAATGCAATTTCCTGTGGCATTTGGCTGGTTCTGCAGCTGATGGAGAGATACCGACCTGCCCAAAGGGTTGGTTATCTTATCTTAGGTGCTTCTGATAAGGTGCTGCCTACTTCTGGTGATCATAAGCAAGACCAGAGGAGCTGGCTGGAACATGTCCCTTTTAGATCCTAAATGTGGCTGAGATCAGCCCCACTGTAGGGATTAGTAGATCAGAGGGAAAGCTGTATAAGCAAAATGATAAGGCGGCTTTCTTCCCCCTCTGCCATTTGTCCAGATTGCAGATGATTACACACCCTCTGTTGGGAGCAGTGGCCCCTTGATGTCATCTTATGAAGCCCCCCAGTAAGGGTCTGTTTTGTGAAAGCAGAGGCTGTGAAGTTCAAAGGGATGATGAAACCCTGCCCCAGTTCTACCTGTGGCTTCAGTCTCCTGACTCGTCACATCCCTGGCTCACCCACATCCCCACCACACTGTTCACCTCATCACACACCATTCACCTCATCACACACCCTTCCCCTCCACATTATTCCTGGCAGTTCCCTCAGGAGAGGAGGCATCTTTGTCCCTGCACCCTCACAAGCACTTGGGAGGACCTGGGAAGGCAGCGTTGTGGAGTGGTTCCCACAGAGCCTCAGCTCCGGTCCCCAGAGCAGGTACAAGGCAAGGAACCCAGCAAGGCCACCTCATGAAGCAAGGTCAAACCATCCATTCCAGACAAATCCCTGCTGCCTGTGTGGCATCCGTAACACCACCTGGGCTGCCCTGCCCCTTCCCCTGCCACATTACTGCCTGTGTATAGTATATATATTATATATATATATTTAAAAAGATGTATAATATAAAGCTATACATATATACGTATATACGATGACTCATGGATGGCCTGCCGCATACAGGATCCCCTGAGTGGTCTTGTCAAAGCCCAAGTGTCCCTTCACCCCTCCTCCCCTCTGTTCCTCAACCCTGTCCTTTCCGAAATCCAACTACAGTGAACCCGCCACCTTGGCACCTGTGTTTACAATGTCCTATATATTTGTGGTTAACAAAGTGAAGGTGGTAACTACTGGTGTCTCAATAAAGTTATAACGTTCAAAATAACCAAACTATATGGAAAAAAAAACATGGTCTGTATTTTCTTTTGTGAGGGAGGGATGGCCTTTTTAGCTCCGTTTCCTATGACAGCATGACTCCTGTGCTACTGCATGGCCAGCTGGGAAGTTTAGTGACAATCAGTGGCTTAAATGGAGGAAAAAGACCTAAAGAACTGCCCTTATTGGGACAGATATTTTAGGGGGAGCTGTGGGTTGATTGTTTTGCTTGGCCTAAGCTTCAAATCACACACACCATCAAGTGTCTCTTACCTAACCAGTAGGAAGACATGAGAAGGAGCTTGACATGCCATATTAGAAGTGGCCTCTCACTGTGAAAGTTATATGGCTACAGGTGTGGGTGGGGGACATATAGGATACAAACCTGTATGAAAACAAACATCTGTATTTCCACACCTGGGCAAGGAGATGTGTTTATTCCTTTGATGTGTATCAACCTCTATTCCTTTACATGTGACCATCACTTGGGTGTCCAGCCTAGCACACCCTTGTAAAACATAACCATGTGCTGGGAAACAAGAGCTCTCGGTGCACTGCTGGCAGTTGGTAACTGATAAGCCACCATTGAAAAGGATCTCCTTTCTAAGGGCTCTGCAATCAGAGTAAAAAAAATCAAAATCCCACCCTCTGTCAATGCTTAAGCAAAGCTTCCTTCTTATCCGCTTTCAACTGCCACTCTGGTACCTGGAGTGTCACATCTCCCAACTCATGTGCAGCTTGAGGCCGGGAAGCAGAGGTGCATGACAGAGAACAGCCTCTATCCAGTCCTCCAAAGTGTCACCCCTCTTGGGGCCACAATTGAGCATGAACACACTGCAGCTTCACATCAGATTATATGCAAAAACGTTGATAGACCCATCTGTTTCTTGACTAATCTTTTGTTTGGACAAAGACCCTTCCTATAGCCCCAGTTTTTGGGGTGGAAGCGTTGTGGAGATACTGTGCCCACAGAAAGGCACTTAACTGTGTCAGCGACAGGTGGAGTTAAGAACTGGTGAGGCAAGATGTTGCCAAAAGGATCTGAGATGACTAAGACTCCAACATTACTAGTTTGTCTATGTCTTCTAATCATCAGAAATCTCTTTAATTTTGCTTGCTGGTATTTCAAGCTCTTATGAGTCACACTTTGAAGCTTCTCCCAGCAGCTGTGACATCTAGAAACACAATTCTATTATGAACTTGTTGGGGGTTTTTGTTTGTTTGTTCTGAAGTTCACAAAATCTCAAGACTCGAGGAGATGAGACTTTGTTTAGTGTATCAAGGAATTCAAGAAAATCATATGTTTTGGCATAACTAAATCAACCCTATTTCCCTGCCTCAAAAATCCATCTGGCCTAGAGCTCTGTACAAAGTGTGACATTTGGCTCATTCTTGGGGGATCAGCACTTCCTCACCATTCCCCCTTCCCCTGACAGCAGCTTCCCACACTGGCTCTCTATCTCTCTGGAGGGCGCTGCGGGAAGGAAGCTGCGGTTTCCAGCTCTCCTTCTGAAATGCTTGTTCTCTATTTCTCTGCCATTCCAGCCTACCTAGAAATAGTGGCCTGCAGAGAGGAGCAAGGAGCATCTGTGCCTGCAGGAAGCACCAGGCTGAAGTTGGTAGAGGTAGCTGGGGATATCTGGGAATGGAGCTGTGCAAGGGCTTGCAATGCCACTCCCTCCAACATCTCTTTCTGCCGTAAGGAGCAGAGCAAGTGCAACAAACTGCCTCTACTAGAGAGACCATTCAAGCCTTGCCAAAAATCATGACTTTCCTTTCCAACCCCAACCTCCATGATGACCAAAAGGCAAGAAAAAATAAAAATCTCCCTATACATATCTCACATGTGGTCAGTAGAGAGAAAATAAATGAGTGTTGATGTTGGTGATCCTGTATTTGCTTCCCATCATGTATGGTTTCTGAGCACCTGCATGAGCACTGTTCTGGGGCTGCCCCATGCTCCAGGCTCTCCATAGAGCATAGGGCACGTTTTTCATATCATGTTGTTCATCTTTGATCCCACAGCCCATCAGTGTGCATGCTGCTTCCTTTTCTACAGAGAAAACATTGGTAAACCCAGGTAGGCACCAGTACAGCTAGGCACCACCAATTCTGTGTGTAGAATCCCTAGCACTGGGGACAAAGAAACAGTGAGAAACAATAATTATAAAAAGATAGGGAGAGAGGGAGGAATAAGAAAAGTGGGAGTTTAACATGAGAGAGGGAGCTGTGGATCTGGTAGTCATTGAATCATATAATTAATTTATTGGTGCATGGATGATGAGGATCAGTGACCAATAGCCTGCATTCTTGGGGAGATTTTTGCTGCATAAGCGTACAACATGGTTTATTTCTGAGAGGATTTACAGAAGGTAAGAAGCATAAATAGACCAAAGGATAAAATAAGCTTGATCAATATAGCCAATAAAGACTCTGTTAGTGCAGTATTTCATCTTGCAAGCGCTGCATAAAGCTATGAGCAGATATTCATGAAGCAGCACACCAGCTTCAGTAGCACTTTTCTTCAGAGGGCTATGAAATGCTGCACAAATATGCATTTAGCACTGCAAGCAGCTGCATTTGGTAAATCTTACTACTCAGTTCTTGCAGGTAGTTATCTGCCTCACTCAGGGTTAGGGCAGAAGCTCAGTGGCACAACCACAGGAATAACCAGACAGAATCTGGGACAAGTATTTTTACCAAGGAAAGAAACAGTTTGCACCAGGTCTATGTTCCAGCTCAAAGGGTCAGGAAAAAAATGAACCAGAATGACAAAGATTAGTGACTAGGAGCTGAAGCCAGACATTTAAATTAGGAACAGGGCACATTTTTAACTGCAAGAAGTGACTAGTCATCGTACAAACAAGGAAAGTGGCAGCTTTCTTATCTTGTATCTTTAGGAGCATTGTTTTGCTCTTGCACTGAGATCACATTCTGCCCTATTGCACCCACACTCAGATTCTGTTCCTGGTAGTCTCAAAAAGACACACGAATTTAAGAAGACAGAATGATTCCCGAATTCCTAGTCCTGCATTGCGATGCATTCTGGCAGTCTCTAAGCATACGTGCTGATTTCAGTGGCACTCTGAGCAAGGACAGGGTCTGCCTGTGCTCATCAAGGTGCATGACTGCAATTGTGAATGTCATTAAAAAGGCATAAGCTTCTGCTGCAATGCTGGAAAGGTGTCCTCGTGTTTTAAAGCTGACAAACTTGCCTGTTGCTTCTTAATGACACGGACAATGCTGTTCTACACGTATTTCTGCAGAACCAGGAACTGTTCTTGATACTGGTAAGAAAACATGATTTATTGGTACTCAATCTGTCCATCCTACTTTTGATTTTAATGCAGGCTTGAGTCCCATTCCTGTACTTATTTGTAACCACTCACAGCTTTGCCCACAAGAATCCTTCAAATGACGTCCGTGAGACCAAGCTTACACAGAAAGCTAAACATGTCAGAACTTATTTGTAGACTGAGGGTTTACATTTAGTATTTTCTTCTATCTTTGGCCAATATAACCTTTAAAAAAGTAATTCTGCCTGTATGCCTAAGTCCACTTGAATGGCTGAATATCTGTGAACCTTGTGTGAAGGGGAAGGACCTGTAATCTTTGTATATTTGGAAGAAAGAGACGTAACAAAGCAACAGAGAAAGGATTTACAGAAAAGGGAGCTGGAATACTCCATCCAGAAGGATCCCCAGCAGCAGAAGCCATTGTTCCATAGAATGAGGTTAATTAACTGGGTAATTTCTGAAGTGCATTTGAATCTAATATATTTGCCACAAAGATGTCATTAAAAGAGTACCAAGCCACTGCTGGAAGCCCAGACTACTTACAACTCCCACCCTCACCACAACTGCACTGCTACACATGGCTAAAACTGCACGTCTCTCACATTGCAGCACTTTCAGCTTTGATTCACACAGGGAAACGTGCTCTTCCCTAAGCCCCCTGCTGCTGCAGCCTGTCTGCCAACCATCACTCACTTCAAGATCTGTCACTCACACACCTGGTGAGCTCTTCTGCTGGCTTATAATGCTAAGAAAGTGGTGAGAATGATTCTTGTGCCTTCCCTCCTGCTCCAGCTGAGCTCATTCAGTTGGAAACTGTTCCTCCTGAAACAGGCTACCACAGCCTAGAAAGGATCTTACAGAAGAGAAAAAACAGTGATCTTTGGCTTTGTTTATATTGTTAAAACAAGTAAAGAAGTGATTGTTGGATCTGATTCAGGACTACCAAGGACTGCTCCAAACTGAGGTGGGTATTGAGAACCACCTGTCAGCTGTTCTACACATCTTCCCACAGATGGCCCGAGGGTATGGTTCCAGTACATCCTTGTAAAAGAGAGTGGGAAGGGCTGTGGATTGCTTCAGCAGGAGAGAGACTCCAAGCAGGGACAAACGGGCATTCGTTGTAATGTCTATGAAGCAGCAGTGGCACCAAGGGCTGGAATCTTGGTCTTCCCTAGAGATTGCACAGAACGGCATAGAATCATAGAATAGCTTGTGTTGGAAGGGACCTTCAAAGGTCATCTGGTCCAACCTCCAACATGGCATCGTGCTAAGAAAAACATTTAATCGGCACAGTCCCTAAGGGCGCTCTGGTTCCCAAACTGACCCCATTTAATAGGACCCTCACAACCCTGCCCTTCTTCCCTTCCCCTCCACACACATTTGCAGTGGTTGGCAAAAGGTGCTTCATTCTCACACAATAAAGGCTTTAAGGTAAGAAATGTCGATTTCTAATAATATATTATATAAATGTATCTGTAACTACATACACGGCTAACTGTATAGTTAAAATTAGCTAAATACATAGGTGTAAATAGCCCCCTTGCAAGCTGAGAGCCCCCTCAGCGGCTGCCCTAGCGCGGGAAGGCGGCCCTGAGGTAGCCCCGCCCCGCTCCCGCCCATTGGCCTCCGCGCAGGTGGGCGGTGCCGAGGCGGCGGGGGCGGGTCCGTGAGGAGCGGCCGCTCTACCCGGCGACTTGTCTGCTCTGGGGGAGACGGGGCAGGGCGGCGGGAGGAGGAGGTGGCTCCTGCTGCAAAATGGCGGCGCAGAGGAGGAGTCTGCTGCAGAGTGTGAGTGGCACCTTTTCCCCCTCCATGCACACGCACCCCCCAGGTGGGTGCGAGGGGGTACTCGGGGCTCCCTCTCGTCTGCCCTCTGCGGTGCCGTATGGGAAAGGGGAGGTCCGGGGAGAGTAGGGAGAGTCCTTTCTGAGCGGGGAAGCAGGCTGCTGCCCCTGTGCCGCCTGAGGGCAGGGGGTCCTAGCTTTCGGGGGGGCCTGAGCTGTCGTGTTCACCAGCCCGGTCTGGGCCGCCGCTCTGCAGTGTTGTGGGGCTGTGCCTGTGCTGGGGGGTTAGGGGTGCTCCACTGTGCGAGCGGGCAGCTGGGGGGTGGCAGGCCGCATATGTGGGACCTGGCAGTGTGCACCAAGGAGATGGTGGTCCCAGGGATGGCTGCCAGCAGCAGGGCTCCAGGCCCTTGTCTTGGGGAAAGTGGACTCCAGTGGGGAACCCAAACCCCTGCTATGGATGTGTGAAGGTCTGGTGCACCAGGTGTATAGCTAAGTCTAGTGCTATGCTGTATGGAATGTGAAACTCAGGTGCTAATCTCACTTCTGGTTTCTTGTTAGTAAGAGCTCAGCTTGACAGGGAAAGGAGTTGGTAAGTGATGCAGTTCTGCAGCAAGGAATACAAAGTTACTGGCTGGGGTGGCCTGCTGCCTGGTTAGCAAAGGGGGAAGGGTTGAGAAGAGAATGGGGATGGTCTTGTAGCCTGTACTGGACCAGGAGCCTCACTTAAGGCTGCTTGGGGTTTTTATGTTCTCTTTACTCTCTCTCCCAGGAACAGCAGCCCAGTTGGACAGATGATTTACCATCCTGCCATCTCTCTGGGGTTGGCTCAGCTCCAAACCGTTCCTATAGTGCTGATGGCAAGGGGACAGAGGGTCACCCGTTGGAAGACAACTGGTTAAAATTCAGGTAAGTGGATTGCACCTGGGACACAGGCTGCTGCCAGCAGAAGGGCAGGTAAAAGCAGTAGTTTGTCAAACTGGACTCCGAAGGCAAGGGTGGGGCCTGATTGTGCAGGAGGTCTCTGGAGGAACTTGTTACTGTGTTTCACAGACATCTGTGACCTCTTTCCTTCTGTCCTGTTTGACAGGAGCGAGAACAACTGCTACCTCTATGGTGTCTTCAATGGCTACGACGGCAACCGAGTCACCAACTTTGTGGGTCAGAGGCTTTCTGCAGAGCTGCTGCTGGGCCAGCTCCATGCAGATCATAGTGATGCTGATGTGCGACGAGTTCTGCTGCAGGTAAAGAAGCTTTGGCTTTGAAAGGCTCCTGCTTCTCACACTACCCACCTCCTCTTTCTGCTGCCAGGAGAGCATCATCTGGTTTCTGTGGGGGTTGGAAATATCTGCCAATGATTGCAGTTGCACTCATCCTGAGCAGCTGTGGGGCTTTGTTTCACTCTCGCCTCATATCCGTCTGTCCTTCTGGCTCTCAGCACAGTGCTGAGAGCTGTTCAGAAAGCTGCAGCTAGTCTGCACTGGACATGTAGGAACAAGTCAGCCTGCCAAGGAGATGACAGTGGGTGAAAGGGGAAAGTTAACGTGTGGGGAGATGGATTTGTGAGTGTGCTTTCCTGAGTGACAGACAAGTTCTTACGATCAGCACACAAGATCAGATAGGTCTCTGACATTGCTTGAATGTGATTTCAATGTTTTTGTCGCCTGTTTTGAGTTGTTGCAGATTGTTTTTACAAGCTGTTAACTAGTTGTGCTGAAATAATTGTGTTTCAATGTTGATGTAGTGAACCTTGAATGTACAGTGATCATCCACCCTCATGAGCCTGTCTTAGGGAGGTGAGAATGGGCAGCCTTTAAGGTCTATAGGCATTGGATAAAAGCTTTGTTTGTCCTTATGGCCTTTTTCAGGCTTTTGATGTGGTGGAAAGAAGTTTCCTGGAGTCAATTGATGATGCGTTGGCAGAGAAGGCCAGCCTGCAGTCCCAGCTACCAGAGGTAATGTAGTCTTAAGAAGAGAGATTGCTGGAGGTCCCACCATCCAGACTACTGGATGAGATATGGGCATGTTTGTTAGTCTGGTCCATGGGAGGCTGTAACTGAAAATTACTTGTCTGTGGCTCTCTTTTGGGAGCTTGCATGAAGTGAAGTAAACACCTTGGTCCATTTTCCAGGGTTCCCACTGTTCCTGCTGGTACTACTTTAGCCCATTATTGGTTACCTTAGTAAGGAATAGATATATCATAGAGAGGAGTTCAGCCTGTACACATGGCTCTTCCAGGAAAAAAAAACATATAACACAGATGAGAGGCAAGGCCTCAGATTTGTACATCATCTGGGCAGATGTGGATTGTGTTCTTCAAGTGAACAGGACCGTTGTTTCCTGAACCTGTTGCAGCTATGTCATTTGTTAGGATTGAACAAATAATGTTATGGCTTGGCATGAGGCTAAGATCTGCCAAGACAAGCCCCTTCCCTACAGAATTTTGATTCCGATGTGATTTCTGTACTGTGGACTGTGTGTTTCAGTTTTTTCCTCATTTTGGCTTCCAGGGTGTCCCTCACCACCAGCTGCCTCCTCAATACCAGAAGATTGTGGAGAGATTGAAGATTGTAGAGCAGGAGATCTCTGGGGGAGCCATGGCTATTGTGGCTGTTGTTCTCAACAACAAGCTCTATATTGCCAATGTGGGTGAGTTGTTTTTTTGTCAGCAGCTCAGTCTAGGTGTTTCTGAGGATGGCTGTGATTCTGGGAAGTGAAAGAAACTTGAATGTGTGGAACGGTTTCTTTGCTCTGTGGCCAAGAAATGATACGCTTGTTACTTACAGGAGCATTTGAAATCAGCCTGGCTCTTTATATCTGCAGATGTTGACTGATGCAATGTGTTGTGACCAAAGAATGGAGGGGGAAATGGGCTGAGAGGCAGTAGTGCAGGTTCACTGAGAATTTGAGGGCTTTCTTTTGAGGTACTGGCTCAGGCCTGATTGAAGAGCTGCCTAGCGGGCTTATGCTGCTAGCAAGGCTACATTTTGCAGATGATCTTGAGACAGTACATGAGGCTTTCTCTTCTGCCTTTATTCCCTTCTCCCATTCCTTTTCCATTTGGATATGTTCCCCCTCTTAACGGCAAAGCTATCTGGTGCCTCATCTTACTGCTCCCACTGCAGGTACCAATCGAGCACTGCTATGCAAGTCCACGGTGGATGGGCTGCAGGTGACTCAGCTCAACGTGGACCATACAACCGAGAATGAGGATGAACTTTTTCGCTTTTCCCAGCTGGGTGAGTGTTGGGTTTCTTGTTCTGATCTGAGAATCCCTCCATTTATCTGGGCACCAGGAATGACTCAAGCAACTGGAAAAAAAATAAATGACCACAAAAAAAAAGTTTATTGTGTTTTCAGTTGGCAAGTTCAGTGCCTTCTCTTTCTGCATATCTAGCTATTGTGAGGCTACAGAGTTAGTAAGTTCAGCTCAATGAACCAGCAGAAAACTACCTTTTTTTTCAAGTGTTTTGTGTCCGACTGCCAAACTGCCATTGATTTGCCCTCCAGCTGTGTGATTGCTGGAGTCAGTAGGAAAGCAGGAGTGGAAACACACAGCCAGAGGGCAGAAGCGGGATGAACAATATCTGACTGCTGCTGTGGAAGCAAACCACAGTTATGCTGGGTTAAGTTCTGTGTGATGCTGCACCCTCAGGATGATGTGTTTCAATATGCCTTTGTACAGGCTGCCGCAAAAAAGGCAGCTACACTTCAGACAGAGCCAGGCCGAGCACTGGCATTTACTGCTCTCACATCAGTATCTGTTGAACTCTTAATGCTGACATTTTGCTTTAGGCAATTTCCCTTTTAGCTTTTGACATGCTTGCTTTCTTTCTTGGTCTAGAACTAGCCCAGACCACTTGTGTGATTGCTAATACCAAATTCTTCTTGAGATAGTTCTGTACCTTTAAGTAGCTAGTAAAGGTACTACATACAAGTTCTTAAAGAACTTCGCTTTCTTCATTAGGTTCATCTGGTAGATACATTCTTATGTGGTGAGGCTGTTGATGTGGTAGTTTTCTGCTGCTGGGTCTTGGTTTGTTCTATTTCTCTTTTATTTCCTTTTTTACTTATATTCTTGCAGTAGGGCTTTGTGCTGTGAAAGAGAAGACTGAATACAAGAATGTAGGAAAGGAGACCCTTTGACTGTCTTTCTACTGCCAAAAATGCAGAATTTGGGTACAGTCTGTAGCAGAGCAGCTGTCTGATAGGATCACTGACTTTAACCTGGCACAGCAGTGGCTCTCCTGCTGACAATCCCAGCAGAAGGGAGAGCCTGTGGAACAAGACAGTGAACACAGGCTGTTTTGAGGGGCCCAGAGGAGGTTGTTGTAGGGTTAGGTTGAAGCACAGTGATAAGAGGTAGTAGAGATAGTGTTTGTCATGATGGTGCCTGTGTTGGACCTCTACTGGGGAAAGGGAGGGGATGGTCTTATGCCGTTGTGGCTCTTTACCCATCACATTGAAGCTTGTTTAGTGCTCCAGCAGTGCTGCTGTGATTTAGACACAACCTCTCTGGCATTCTGAAAGCCTCCCTGTGTTTGTGTCTGTCAGTAGCATGTATGCCCCTGCCAGGAGCTAGCAAACGAGCCAGGCCATGTTGGTGAGTCAGCTTTGGTCCGCAGCAGATGGCAGAGTTGTGTTTTACTGCTGGGGTAGGTGTGGAGCCATCTGTGCAGTGAGGCTTGGTTTGACTCAGAGGGAGAGTTTCAGTTGGACCCCTGCCTTCACCTTGTACTGAGGACAGTCATCCCTAGATAAAACCTCAAAATAAAATTTTCTGTTAGCTCTGGGTATAACCAGGGAAGGGGAATTGCCAGAACAGCCCAGGTAAGTGGCTCATCCTTTCTGAGTCCTGCTTCAAATAGTAGCTGCATCCAGATGGTTCCTGTTAGAACCTTCTTTGAGATGGAATTCCTTCCTAGGCCCTGCCAGAAGTATATCCCCTTAAATTTATTTAAATATAAATACTTGTCTGGTTGTTGTCCTTATTTTAGGAGTATCCCTCATCAGTTTCAGCACTTGAGAAAATTCAGTGCCTCTCCTTTTCTTCCTCTGCAATCTAGTGTACTGGTGAAATTGTCATGCGGAGTTTAGGAGCAGGGATCAGTAACAGGCAGAAATAAAAGAAGAATCCTTCACATGCGTTTTCTTTTTTCGCTTCTTGCCTTCTTCCATCGCACAGTCCAGAGTAGACAGGAGCAGATATTCCCCTGGCTTTTCAGTGAATGCCTGTGCACCCAGGCCAGCTCCCACCACTGGCTTTGGACCAGGATGTGGGCTTTGTCTCAGGGCCAACTCTTGCATTCAGAGTGTGCATGTTGGGCTGTGTGCATCTCTCTCTCTCCTTCCCAGATAACAACTGTTGAAAAGGTGTCCCTTAGAACACAGCACACTCCTCTTCCTTTTCTCCCCGTTGGGCTCCTGATGATTCTTTGGCGTCTCGTTTTGTGTTACAAGTCGGTCTAGCTGTGGATATTTCTTTTCTCATTCCTGATAGTGTAAGCAGAGGAAGTCCTGCAAGTTTCCCAAAGGCAATGATATCTTTTTTGTTTTCAATCTGGCAGGCTTGGATGCAGGAAAAATAAAACAAATGGGAACTATTCGTGGACAGGAAAGCACTCGGCGAATTGGAGATTACAAAGTCAAATATGGCTATACTGATATTGAGCTGCTCAGGTCAGAAAAACTCAACTTTGTGGTTTCAAGCGCTGTTTTTCTTTGTGACCCCTCCATTCTAACCTACTACATGACCATTAAATACTAAATAAGACTGTTTCTTTACAGTGCTGCTAAATCAAAGCCCATCATAGCAGAGCCTGAAATCCATGGAGGACACTCGCTGGATGGAGTGACTGGCTTCCTGGTCCTCATGTCTGAAGGGCTGTACAAGGCACTGGAGGCAGCTCATGGGCCTGGGCAGGCCAACCAGGTGAGCCTGGGAAACATTCCCTTGGCTATGAACTTGCTCCTCATCTGCTCTGTGAGTACTGGCCAGGTTGAACACCTGTGTGCCATCCCATTCCAGTCTGTAATATGGAGCTGCTTTGCCAAGCCAGTTCTGGGCAGCTGCCTGCCCCTTAGGAGTGGCCCTTAAAGGGAATGTGATGATTCAAGGCACATATGGGCAGAAGAGATTGGGAAGCATCTCAGTCATATGAGTTGCCATAAAAACTCTTAGATCAGATGGCACGAAAAGGTTTCTTGCAAAATCTCCCAAACATTCTTCCTTTGTTTGGGCTTTTCTTTCTATATTCTGTGCTCAGGAGATCGCAGCCATGATAGCTACAGAGTTTGCCAAGCAGACATCATTGGATGCTGTGGCACAAGCAGTAGTGGACCGGGTTAAGAGGATCCACTGTGACACTTTTGCCAGTGGTGGGGAGCGGTCCAAGTTCTGTCCCCGGCATGAAGACATGACGCTGCTTGTGAGGAATTTTGGGTACCCCCTGGGTGAGATGAGCCAGCCCACGCTGACACCAACACAAGGTATGTTGGGGAGAGAATGGAACAAAATGAAGGGTGGAAGATAAGGTCTCTTGATCCATCCAGCACTAACCTAACAACAGGAGAGGAGGTACTTGGTATATAAGGAATTTTCTTATTAAAAGGATTATTGGCTTCTGAGACCTAGTCTGTGACAATTTGACAGAATACAGTACAGCATCTAAGAAAGGCAGCTTAATATGAATTCTTGGGTTCTTTGGCCTTTCTTTGCCATTTGCACCCCCATTCATTGATGCCTCAACCACATTTTATAACACTGGTTTTCTCTCTTCTTAGGAGGCCGTGTCTACCCAGTCTCTGTGCCGTATTCCAGCTCCCAAAGCACAAGCAAGACGAGTGTCACACTGTCTCTTGTCATGCCTTCCCAGGGCCAGATGGTCAATGGTGCTCACAGCAGCTCAACGCTGGATGAAGCCACCCCCACCCTCACTAAGTAAAAGTCCTTCTCTCTTCCTACCCGCAGTTCTTCCTTGTACCTCACACCTTGTAAAGTGATTGAAAGGCAGAGAGAGACCTGTCAGTTACCTGTCAATCATTCCTGTATCTGGAGGGTGGTCCTCATGACTGCAGTATTGACAGCCAGCAAAACGTGTTAGCTGGAAAGCAGTTGTGTGAGGAGTGGGAATGAGTAAAGTGAGCAGCTCTGAAGCCACCACTGGCAGCATGCCCTGGAAGCATCATCTGCTGTTGTTCATGGAGGGCACTCTGGCAGTGAGCAGCCCTTCTCCATGGATCTTATGTGCCACGTTGGGTGCTCTCTGCTTTAATAAGCAAGAGGGGCTGTGCAGGTCACCTGTAAGGCTGCTGGAGAGGCTGCACTGGACAAGTTGGCTTGCTCACAGGCAGAGGCTGGGGTAAATAAAAAGGATAAAGGTTAGAACTGGATCCTGTTTTTGTCCACTTTGCAGAATCATGCTAGTTAGCAGTTCTTTTTTAGGTTAAGTCTTTGGTTCAGGGTAGTGTGTGTACATGCTGCAAAGTGAAGAAAGCCTCTGGTTATTGTGTTCTGGTAGCTCCAGAAACAATGAGGCTGACGCACTAGAGCTGTTTTGGCTGCAACACAGGTCACGCAAGAATAGCTTTCCTTGCTGCCAGACTCTTCCCGTAAAGCTCACAGTACGGGTATGGAGAGGCCAGCAGAGTGCATGCCTCTTCCCCCCAGTTATTTTTCCTGCTGCCTGTCCTCTGTTCTTTGGATGCCTGGTTGCACTTAAAACCTTCCAGATAAATATGAATTGGATGTCTTTTGGTGTTTAGCAATTCCAGGCACTTCTTAACATTTCTAGTGCTCTGATAGAGCAAGAGATAGCTAAAAAGTTGCAGTTTGCTAAGCCTAGCTTGATCTGTGAGGAAGTTGGCACTTGTTCTCATTCTTGTCCAAAGCATTAGATGGAGAAAATAAAGATACTTGTGTTCTCTCTCTTTCTCTCCTTCTCTCCATAGCCAAAGCCCAACAGTGACTCTCCAGTCAACTAATACTCACACACAGAGTAGCAGCTCAAGTTCAGACGGGGGTCTCTTCCGCTCTCGGCCTACCCACTCCCTCCAGCCAGATGAAGATGGGCGTGTGGAGCCCTATGTGGATTTTGCAGAGTTTTACCGGCTTTGGAACATGGACCATGGTGAGCAGGGAGCACTGACTGTGTCCTAAGGTGGAAATCTGTCTCCTACAGCCACCCTGTGCTCAGCGGTGTGAGCAAAGACTGAGGCAAGACTGGGAGCGCTCCACTGAAGGCTGTGTTCTGCTGAGAGTTAACTCCTATCCAGGATGTGCTGAACACTGGGCTGGGGAGCATGTGCAGTGCTCTCCACACACATGTTGCCTGGGCCGGGCACCCAGTCTTGATCAACCTCATTCCCTCAGGAGCCCTGTGAATAGGGGAAGGGGTCTTGAATGCAAATAAAGATGCAGAGAGGGCTTCCTCTGCATAATGCAAGAGTAGGGGCCTGTACAAAGGCTGTGTGCGTGCATGTGTAGGTGTGCATGTGTGTGCCTGCGTGTATGTGAGCTGTCATAATGTTTCCACAACTCGATTTCATAATGCTGTGATTCCAGTGTTCAACTCCATAGAAGATACCTCTATTTTGCAGAATAAATAACTTATAGCTATACTCGTTGACACCTCTGTGGCTTGCTCTCTTCCTTACAGAGTTGTATGTGGGTGTGACAGCTCTTCTAGGTGAAACCCTCTGTTCCCCCAGAGCAGGGGATTGTACCTCACACCAGGCAAGCTTCTGTTGTAGAAGCGGCTGAGCCCCTTGCAGGTGACTTAGAGGGTGAAGTCTGTGTCCCATATTTACTTATTTGCTGAGTTTTGGTATTGGATTATGGCTTTGAGTTAAACTATAAATTCAGATTATTGGGGTTTTGTAGGTAAAATGCACATTTCCCTTGATGTAGGCCATCTGGAAAGTTGCAGAGGGCAGGTGGAGTTTGTTAACAGGGTTTTTCTGTACAGCTTCTGGTAGTGCACAGCAGGAAGTTATGGGTGGATAGAACGTAAACCATGTGAGGATGCGGCTGCCTTGAAGATGCAGATGCGCACCCTGAGCTGAGCAGCGAGGAGAGGAGAGGTCCTGTTGGTCTGCTGCTTTCGAATCGCATCCGCGGTGGCCTGGCCTGGCTGACGGAGCGGAGCTTTCTCTTCAGTTCAGGCTTCTGACGGCAGGCGGCAAGCGAGCCTCTTCCCTCTGCAGCCTTCCCCCTCCGCCTGCCTCGCTGCCTCTCAGGGGAAGGAGCCTTTCCCAGCAACCACGGGGATGCCGCAGCGCCCGGTGCCTCCGCGGGAAGTTGCAATAAGGCTCCAGGCAAACTAAGCGAGGGCTAGAGCGATTACTGCAGAAAAGGCGAGTGAGGGACCCAGCGTGCGTTCCTGCCTGGATATATTTTTGCTTCCAAGCTGGTCGCCTTAGGGAGGAGAAGGGGAGGGGAAGGGATGGGATGAAGTAGCAGAGGATGCTACTCTGAGGTCAGTGTGTAGCAAAGCACCGGTGCGTGGAGCTTCAAAGTGCTTGTGGTGTGCCAGCTTAGAAAGGAGAAGAGAGAGATTTATCCCTTTGGATAAATAAAACAGCACTGGGTGCCCCGAGGCAGGATCTGAGTTCACCGAGAAATATGTGAGCAGGATCAGAGCAGTGAGAAGTGCTTGCTTCCTCAGAAGGCACAACAGAGATCCCTTGCATGTAAAGAGGTGGTCTGCCATTGCCTCTCCACATCCTGCTGGCACAGCTCTGCCCTGCAGGGTTTCCTGTGAATTGTGTGGGGCTCTTGGGCTGCCTGCAGAGGCTCGTATTTCCCTGCCCTCGTGTAATCCCAGGAAGGCTGGGTGTGCTGAACATGCTAGCACAGGCTCTTACCATTGAGACCCTTCCAGTTCTGCGAGGGAAGTGGCATTCTGTGGGGTGGAGGGCAGCAGTTTTGTGAGGTTTGGTGCCTTGTCTCTGAGGCTGACCAAGGCAGGGGCCAACAGACCCTTACCCATGTCCTCTGCCTTGTGAGGAGCAGCGAATTCAGGTATTTGAGCTCAGTGTGGCCTTGTTGTTCAGGACTGCTCTGAAATGTTGTTTGACCTGGGGATCCTATCCTCTCCTCTAGGTTGTTGTGTGCCTATATAATAGGATGGTTGGAGCCTGGTATGGACTAAAATGGAATTGAAGCTGTTTAATCCTATTCTGTGTTCCCTAACCTGGCACAGATTTCAATAGCTGTATAAACAACTCTTTCTTGCTTATTCCCCTATCCCATTTATCTATGGTATTTGCTAACTTATACCGAGAACAGTTCCAATGGGAAATATTCCAGCCTGTGGATGCTCCAGATAAAAGTTTAAGAATTGCCAAGTGCACTTATATAAAGCAGAACACGCAAAACAAACTTTTCCTTTGGCATACTTACCAGTTTATGAGGTACAAGAAAATAAAGTAGGTAGGAGCGGGTGGACCATGCTAAGCTGTGTCTTTACAGCCACTGGAAAAAAAGGCAAGGAAAATAGGTTTTCCGTATATGCAATGTAAGCTGTGGCTTAGGAGTCCAGGTCAAAGAAACAAACAGAACATTGTGTATGGGGGAAGGAGGCTCATAAGTGAATGTTGGTATTTCATATTGTCCTTAGGGAGCAATGGGAAGATGCAGGCTGTTACAACAGTGGAAAAAACACTCCCCTGCCTCTTTAAAATGAAGGAGTGGATGGGAGAGGATGGAACCAGAGTGATCTGGAGAAACAAGAGCAGGGGCCTTTTTGCAGTGCGGTGAAATTCAAAACCCTGCAAAACATAAAGTCCTAGTCAGAAAGAGAGAAAACCAGTGCAGCTCTGCACCATGACGCTGCTGGAGAGGAGCTGGCAAACTAAGATCTGGATATGCAGAGTAAGTCTGCTGTAAAGGCAGCTGATCTTATTTTTCAAGAGGTATTCCCCTGTGAGACGAGGTTAAAAATGAGAAGCCCTGTCCCTGGAACAGGAACAACAGAGGTGCTGCACATGCCCCAGCTTCAGGTGCTGGCCGAGGGTTGTTTGAAATGCTCAGGCTGTGGCTGGTGAGACATGCAGGGAGAAGGTACCAGTACCAATGCTCATGCACAGGCTGAGAGGTGAGTGGGCAGCCAAGCTGAAGCAGCATGCTGGGGATTTGAAAGCGATGAAGGTGATGCAAAGACTTGGGATGTCCTCCTGGGGGACCAAAGCCATGTGCACCTCGCTGCATGTCAGGGGTGTGGAAGAAACCCAGCAAAGACTGGAACAGGCTTTGTTGGCTCCCTGCTGCCTTTGAGGACCTCCAGAAAGAGTTGACCAAAAGAGGAGGCCATGTTGGGGCTGGTTTCAGTGCAGAGCTGAAGATGTATCTCTGTAATAAGCCATCTTCAAATGCCCTCCCATAGCTTGTGCTCTTACTCCTGTTATCACTCCATCAGGTGGAGGTGCCCCATCATCCCTCCCATCCCTAATGTTCTGTCCCTCCCTGCTTCTCCCCTGAGAGACCTTTCCAGCAGTCCAGTGGCGAGCACTCTTGTGCCAGTGGAGGGGGCTCAGTGGGTGTTGGTGAGATGCCCTTTTACCATCCATACATCTTGTGGTCCCAGGAAATGTGGGGTGGCCTCAGCAGCACTGGAAAAGCATGGTTATGTCCACCCCAACCTGGTGTGAGAGCAAGACATCACAGAAAGGCCTGGAAAACCATGGACTGCCTCGGGGCATGGGGTTCTGCAGTCCTTGGGTGCTCTTCAATGCCACCTAAAACTGCGGTCATCTCTGCTGCTGAAGGATCACTGGGCACTCTTTTATTTTAAGCTCTCCATTAGCTGAGCAGCACACCCATTTATAACAAAATCTTTAAATAGCGGAAGGAGAGCCAGGCAGGGTCATGGCCATTAGGATTAGCTGAGCAGTCAGTGCTCAGCTCTGGTACATGGTCTGCGGGCAAGTCATGCAGGGCTTGGGTTTTCTTCAACACCTGAGGCATCATCTGAAACTAACAGAATCCCAGACTGGTTTGGGTTGGAAGGGACCTTAAAGCTCACCCAGTCCCAACCCCCTGCCACAGGCAGGACCACCTTCCACTAGAGCAGGTTGCTCCAAACCCTGTCTGACCTGGCCTTGAACACTGCCAGGGATGGGGCTTTTCTGGGCAACCTGTGCCAGTGCCTCACCACCCTCACAGGGAAAAACTTCTTCCCAACATCTAATCTAAATCTGCCTTCTACCAGCTTAAAGCCATTAGCCCCTGTCCTATCAATACATGCCCTTGTATGTCAGATAATCGATTGCTCAAAGTTATTTCCGTTGTCCAGATGATAGATACATAAATGGCTAAAAAGAAAGATGATGAAAAATTACAGGAACATGCCCAAGCTGAATCTCTTATTGGAGTGGCAGCAGTACTACCGCAATACGGAAAGCTAAAATGGGCTGGTTTGTTCCCATTTACCTCTTACTTAACACTGTTGCTTTTGGCTCACCTGGACTTTCCAATAGAGAAGATGCACACGGTGAGTGAGGAGTGCCACTCTGTGCCACTAATGCTTCCTGGACCATCATAGAGGAAATACAGCATCCTTGACCAGAGCCTCTGCCATGATTTGAAGGGAGAGGAATGTGTCCTCTCCCCTCTCCTTTTCTTCTTTTCCCCATGATGTTAAGGTTTGGAGAGCGCTAGGCGATAGCAGAAGAGTTTGCAACACCATTGAGAAAGATGCCACAGTTGGCCTCCTGTTGTTGCAGGGTGGATATAGCCATAGTTGAAGGGTGATGCTGCCTGAAACGGATATCTTTTTTTAATTTGATGGCTAATAGGTATTTTTATATAATAGTCTGATTTTTCCTTTCCTAGAAATTCTGAGGAAGGGCTTTAGAGTAATCCTGTATAGTTCATTACTCAAGTGAATTGCCTTTCTCTGGTTAAGAGCATTGCTGGCATCCTAAAATGTCAGTGCTGTTAACGTGAGTTGCAAGTAAACCACCAGGGATGGGTAAGGTATTTTAAATCCTATTGCTCTTTCTTTGAGCATAGGAATGCTATTTGGAGTATTCTGGCTAAAATTCAGCGCAAGTACTTTTATTCTGCCAACTCCAATCCCCTCCTGGAGTTTCAAATTGATACGATATTTATCTTCACTTCCTGTTTTAACTATTGTGTGTTGTCGCTGTAGGTTGCTAAACAACTGCTGTCTCATCAGTGGCTGTGTTTTGCTGGCGAATAAAGTGAGCCCCATGTGCGTATGAACCATAAAGCTATTTGGAGTCCTTGCATAAGAACCCCAAGATACATGTAAGCTGTTAATATTTATTATGTGGAGCTGAGAACATCACTGAAGATGGAGGGATTAGAGTAACTGAGTTCAGGCTGTTGAACAGCCAGACAGAATGGAAGAGAAAACAGATACCCTGGAGGAATAACAGCAAAAAGCATGAGGAATTTTTTGCATGCAGGATTAGACTCCAGTGGAGCATGGAAAGAAAAAGCCTGGGAATGCACTGGAGAGCCAGGGCAGATAGGACAGATGCAGTGTTACAGCTTCTTGCTTGGAGGTGAATCCTCCCCTCTCTACTCCCCTGAAACAAGTAACAGCTTAACCTCAGGCTTTGCTGGGCTGCAAACAGCGAGAGCCCTGTGAGAAGGGACCTTGACGCAGCAGGAGGCAGGTCAGAGAAGGTGTCTCCACAGCGTGTGAGAGAGGACTCAGTCTTCCAGGTTGTGCAATGCTTGGGCATTGGCCCTCTCTCTGCTAGGTGTTTATGGAGTCTCCTAACCTGTTTCTCTCTTTGCCTCCTCGGCTAAGAACGGTGTGACCTAGAAACTGCATTTCTTCTGCTGGCTTTGCCTGAGCTGGGCAAAGAGCTTTTCTCTGCCTTACAAAAACCAAGTGACGGTAGGAAGCGACACCAGCCCCTTTCAGTGGAGCAAAGTCCTCAACAAACCAGATGTCCTGATGCCCAGAGTACTCACAGCAAGGAAAGGCAAGTCTTGGGAGCCAGAGGGTGTGGAATGGTGGCCAGCCTTACACCTCCCTGTGCAGAACCTACAGAAACACTTCTGCACAAAGCTCCTGGGGCCAATTAAGCTGGCTAACAGCCACCAAAACATCTCAGGAAGCCACCAAGGTTTGTTTCCAAAGGCAGCCACAAGCCGCAAGCCCACTCATCCAAAACTGAGCTTCCTAGAGGTAGTTGGGCATTTCCGAACATGCAGAGCAGGGCTCCCAACCAAAGCGAACTTGGGCAAACAAGGCTGCCTCTGACCTCTGTGAGAGTGGTTGCTTTGGAAAACTCAGGGTTCCTTTCAAAGTTCAGGATCAAAGCCGAGCTGCTAGTGGTTTCATGCATCAGCAATTTGGAAAGTCCCTTGCTCCAGCCAACAGCAGCTGGCAGTCAAAGCAGAACAGGTAGCCTCTGGTTTGCCTGTGCACTGTGGTCTCCTCTGCCCTCGTCGGCGCCTGAGCTGCTCGACCCCTGTCCTGGCTGCAAACCTGCTCAGCAAAACAGCCAAAGCCCTGGTGCATCCATCACCTCCAAGGTAGCTGGGCAGGGTCCCCTCCCACAACAAAGGAGAGGGTTATCTCACATCACCATCATGCAGACAGGGACCATATGAGGAGGGGAAGAGCTCGGGTGTCTTGTCTCAACCGGATCTCTGCCCCAGACTCACCGTGCAATCCCTGTGCGAGGGGCACCAATCTCCTGCTTCAGCAAAGGGGTGCCTCTGAGTTGAGTGTTAGGAAAAGCAAAGCGAACTGGCCAGGTCACCCATTTTAGCCTCAGACAAAGGTTTGCTGTGTGGGTGCCTGCTTCATGCAGGTGTGAGGGTAGAAATGAAAACCTATCTCTGAATGGGCTTGCCTGGCACTGCTGATCTTTTTGCCTGGGGCTGGCTCCAGATGGCCCTCCCATGACCCACAGCATCTTTCAAATGCAGCCACACTCAGTATGGGAAGGGAAGAGGCTCTTCCCTCTGTTAGGAACAAGAAATATGTGGAGAAGTGTATTTCTTCTGTGTTTTCTGTGAGCTTCAGAGCTCATCCACAAACACTTTGAGCTCTTAAATGTAAATGCGAGTCAGGCACTAAGGCAAAATAGCTTTTGGAGATGAATTCTTTGTCCAGGTAGTTCAGTAATTTACTGAACTCCCCTGTCTAATCCGAATATGTTCTGGAGCCAATTCTGCTTTTCCTTATTGCTCCTGTCATTACCTCTTCCAGGAGTTCTCAGCTGCTAAAATATCCAAAATAGCTCCACAAGAGACTTCTCTGAGATCTGAAGCCTTGAAACAACAACAGCGCACACACAAGGAGAGGGCTAGATGGGAAATGGAAAAGGTGAGGAGACAAAACCAACATGCAGTCAATAAAAGCTTTCAGAGAAGAGATAAGAGCAACAAAACACAGAATGGCTTACTGCTCGCTAAAGGTGTGATGGGAATGAAAAGAGCTATTGCAAATGTCTGGAGGGGGAAAGAAATTAGAGAAGTGTATCTATTAGTAAATGAGTGTGTGAGCAGATTATTCATGGCTGCAAATACCCGAGCTGCAGAAGTGTTATGTTTTTATTTCTATCTGCCTTTCATGGCAAATTCAAGAATTTTGAATAGCAAGGAAGTAATTAAGACCTAATAAAGCAACTTGTGCCTGCATAACAGCATCCCTCACGACTTCCACAAGGCTGTTCACCTGGATAAAATTACTCCATGTTTGCTGAACTGCACCTTAAGGCAGCATGAAAATACCCAAACACATACAGCATCTTGACAGAAACAAGATGCCATGTTCAGTGATTGAGTGGGGATGTGTATCAGCTGGTGGGACTTTGGTTTTGGTAAGTCATCAAGGTCCTGCAGCCCCAAGGAACCATCACTGTCATCTCCTTGACCCCCGGTGCCCCTTGGAGGTCTGCAGGAGGACTATGGAAGCAAGGTGGGCGGCTGGAAGTGCCTTTGATTTTGCTGCCACTGCCAACCCCACCACAAAGCGGCTGTTAATTGTTATGCTTGGCACCTCCAGGCAGCCTGGCTACATCTGGTCGGCCGCCTGCCAAGTGTGTGAGCAAACGTGTAGTTCTGGGGAGACACGTTGTCGCACTAATGGTCTTATGTGGAGTTTTAAGTAGACTGGGGACCTGCTGCTCTCCAAGCAGGAGAAGCATTTCACTCTCCTCTAATTAGACTGATTTCTTGAACCAGGGCATTGGAGCGGGGCTGTGATTAGTGGAGGAAGGGACTGCTCAGCAGGCTGTTTGCCAAACCCACTATAGGTGAAGGAAGGAGGTGACTTGGCAGGAGCCCCCATGCAGGGGAGCTGGCAGCACATTGCCACACCGAGCCTTCTGCTACAGCCGCTCTTATAGCCACCACTGGTTTTGTGGTTCTTAGGCAGCCAATACACCATGGCACAAGCCAAGACATGGAACAAGGGAGAGTTGTGAAATCCAAATGTCAGCCGGGCTCTGTATCGGCTGGGAAAGCCTATGGCAAAGGAATGAGGGTAGTTTCCAGAAGAAGAGTGGAGATCAAGAGAGGAGAGAAAAATGTGTTGTGACAAACCTCGTTTGAGAGGTGGCTGATGTTTTCTGAACCATCGGAGTGTGGCATCTTCGATAGGAGATTTCAGCAGAGAATGTAAGTATTTCTGTATTTCTGAACAAGGAGAAATTAAAATTGGCATGGCTATAAATACAGCCATGTGAAAACGCGCTGCCTGGAGGGCCCTGCAATGATAAATGACTGCTGAGTGCTATTTAGGGCATGGAGGCCCAAGGATGTGCCAGAGAACTAAATATCTAGTCAAGTCTTGGCACTTTCACTAATGAGTTCAAAGGAGGATGGCAAAGGGAGCAGCTCCAGGCTCCCTACTGGTGAAGTCCCCATCCTGGAAAACAGCTCTGAGAGGCACAAGCTGCAACCGTGTCACTGCAGAAACTCCCCCAGGCAGCAACAACAGGGTGATGACGGCCTCATTAGAAGGCACATTCACTAAAACACATTAAGCAGATCATTTATGGTAGGGATGTGTCCAGGAGGTAGCACAAAAGCGGGCTATGGCATGTAGAGTTGGTTGCGACAACCCACCGGAACATTAGGAAAATATAATGGGCATTGAAACCAAAAGGATTTGATGGGATGCACCATGTCAGACAATGTTTGGTGAGAAAGCCTTATGGAGCTGGGCTGTCCAAGCAGCCTGATCTACCAGTCACTCCATGCCCAGTTTCAATCCCCCTCCTAAGTCATGGAAGGGTTTTCAAATCAGAATGATTCCCTGGCCAAACACCAATGAAATTCTGACTTGTTATTCCTGTCTGGTATGTAAACACATTTTGAAGGGCTGCAGTAGTGGAGAAGAAGGAATCTCCTTTCCAAGCCAGCTCCTGCTAGCAAGGAGCAGCAGCTGTGCTCCCTGGGCACCAGCCCTGCTGCGGGAAGTTGCTGCTCCTGGTCTGTGGGGAAGAGGGGAAGGGAGCAGCCCTGGAGTTTGATGTTTGAACTCACCTCAAACCGCTGATGTAGCTTTAATGCTTGGTGGGCTCAACTATGCAGCATCCATGTCCTCCCGCCTGCCCCCAGACTGTCCTTCGGCTCTGCTGGGGGAACCAGAAGAAATCAGATTGAGGAGCTGAGCTGGGGTAAAAAAATAACCCAGGGGACAAAGGAGATTAAATGAAAAAAGGAGTTTTTCAGCCAGATCCATTCCCCAGCTGGGCCCAGCAAATGCACTCACGTGCAGCTGAGCTGCTCGCAGAGCTTGGTGTTGGAGCCATTCCCACCTCGGGGGATGCATGGTGAGCAGCAGGCTGGAGGGGTGCAAGGGGGCCTGGGAAACATGGGCACACTCTGCTCAGCCTTGCTGAGCGGGTGCCTTGCCAGGACTTCTCGAAGGAGAAGGTGGAGTGGGATACACATCTCTGAGGACCGAGTGATGGCAGGGCAGGGATGTGGGCAACATTGGATTTTGCTACCCTGAGGGCAGGAAAGGGCTGAAGAGAGGAGGGTAGAGAGGGATGGTGCAGGCACAGGAAGCAGAGGAGGACCCAAGTAACTGGCTATGCTGCTTCCACTAGTCCTGGCCACTCCTGGCAATAGCAAAGCTTCCTGACATCAAATGGCTCCAAGAGCCGGTACTTGCCCAGCAGCTGAGGAGGGATGCACTGTGCTAGCATGAGCTTGGCAGGTCAAGGACTATGAAGTGAATTCAGTCTCCTTCTAACAGCTGATACCCAAGGAAAGATGAGTGGACCACCCTACCAGTGATGTCCCTGTTTCTGCAGAGCCAAGGACAAGGCTCCCTGGTCTCCTGAACTCAGTTTCCACACACTGGCTATGTGCTTACAGAGATGTATGGCAATATCTCATTCATCTGCAGCTCCCTCACTCTCTCTTGGATCCCCAAATACCTCTATTTTATCACTCCAGCAGCAGTGGCATTCCCACAAGGGAGCAAATGCCATCGTTCACTAAGCAAGGCATGTCTGAGAGATTCTTTCCCTCTCCCTTGCTCCAGCTACACTGAGCATGCAGCTGGCTGGAAATGAGAAAGACCAGGGGAGGCTGGCCCCGTGTGGGGTGTATCCTCCCTGTAGCATTCACCTGCTGCTCCTGGGGAGGACCAACAATGAGGATAATCAATACTGTGTTATCTGCAACATAGGAAAGGCAGCCAGGGCTCACAGGGAGCTGGCAGGAAGATGGAGGAGCTGGAGGGATGCAACAGTTCACTGTATGTTTATTAAATGTGTCTAAAGCATAAGGCCAAACCGTTTATTTATGATCTGGCTGATGTGCAAGTTTTGACCATGATGACTGCTACTATAGGGAGACCGGATGCCCATAGAGAGATCACCATCACAAACTCTCTGCTTGCCACATTCCTCCTACACCTGTGCAAAAGGATACTACAGCCTCACAAGAGTGTGGTGCAAAAGCATGAGGCTACAAGACCCAGCAAAGGGAAGATGCACTTGGAGAACTGCTCTCAGCTATTCTGCAGGAGCCAGAGCCTGCGTGCATGTCCTGCCCCAAAACATTGCTGCTCATTCCCAAATGTCCCTTCCCATGGCAGGGGGTTGGAACTAAATGATCTTAAGGTCCTTTCCAATCCAGTCTGTGATTCTGTCAAATACCTGTGAAACACCACACCTGGCCACTGCATTAAAGCAGATACCTGAAGGCAAGAGAGGGTATGTGGGTGGAACGAGGTAGCCATAAAACCACCACCAGCACAATGAAGAATCCTGCTAATTTGCCTAAATCCCTATATTTATTCACTGATCCATAAGGCCTTGATTAGAGATTGGCTAGGAAGACATTTGTCTTAGATTAAACACAGGGAAAAGCTCATGCTTCTGAGAAGGCTCTGCTGTGTATCACTCCCCGGTGTTCAAACACCATGAATCAGATCCCTGGGTATTCTTGTGCTTGGCTGAAAATAAAAAGAAAATAAGAGCAGCTCCCTTCCGTCTGTGCTCTGCTCTCCTGGCCTCTGAGGTGCCTTGGGTAGCTTCTCCAGGCAGCTCTTTGCAACCCCCATGGCTCGAACCTCCTAGAAAAGCAAAAGGGTCAGAGCAGTGGGGGATGCAGCTGGGGCACATCTCCTCCTCACCCTCCTTCCCAGCTTGTGATTTCTCCCATTCCACTGATGCTAAATGCAACTTCACCAGGCCTAAGCTTGTTCTGTACTTAAGGCATCTGTGGTATTTTAGACACATACGTGTTCTTCCCACCCTCCTGTTCCTGTGAGCCATCTAACGGGCTACTGCTTGGCCCTGGCGGGGTGAGCACTTCCCCTCAGCATCAGCATATCTGCTCAGCCTTGGCTGTGAGCAGTGGGCTTTACATGAGTGACCCAGCAGCCCAGGGGCACCCAAACTTGAACTAAACCATGGGAACATCCCTCTGTGACCCCATCAGCCTCAACCGGGAAAGCAGCAGCCAGGGGAAGGCCTCTTAAATACAGTCCGCTGATCTCTCTTAAACCTGGAGGAAAGCTCCACAAACATCTAAACCCTGCCTCCTTTCACCTGCAGATTGTTCAATGCAGGAAAAACAGGTTTAAATAAGCAAAAAAGAAAAATAGAAGAGCACTTGAAAGGGAAATAGTTCTGCAAATTGAGACCCAAAGAATCCTGGAGGTATTTGATGCTTGAACGGCTGAATGAGATGCCATTCTGCAAGGAGAAGCATTTGGACTCATTTATTTATTTAAATTGGCATCGAGACACTGCTCAAATTTGCTGCCTGCAGCTATCCATCAGCTGGGATCCAGCACGATGGCAACGGCACTGCAGGCATGGGGGGAAGCAGAGCCCTTCTTGCTCAGTGCCTTCCTCTGGAGGGTTTTCTTTCACACAGCTGGCACAGTAGTGAGGATAGGTGAAGGAGGGGATGGCATACACCCCAGCTCCCCCGAAATGCATCACCCTCTACTCCAGACATGATTTCCTAAGCTGGATGCCATTGCATGGGCAGCAGTGAGGTGACCCATGGGGCTGGGAGCATCCTTCACTTCCTCAGGCTGTGGTATTTTTGATATCACAGCAACTGGTGCTAAAACAGCCCAGCAGCAAGGAGAGCAATAATTCATCCAGTGGTTTGGCCCTCAGCTGACAGTGTACAATCAAAGAAGGGAAACCCAGCTCTGGGGCACCTGTGAGATGGGGTAGCCCATGGCAAGGTGCCCCAGATGAATCTGGGAGGAGGAGTTAGCTAAAGGCAAGAGTAGCCTGTCAAACCAGTCCCTCCTGAAGGTCTTACAGTACCAGTAACTACTTTATACATGCCCAGACAGGTTATCATCAGTCTCTGGGATGGGATGTAGACCCCATGCAGTGTTGTGGAGCTTGGGCTGGCAGCCCAGACATGCTGCTCTGTTCCTAAAGGAGGTGCACACAAATTGCATAGCTGCTTTTTTCACCCTGTGGCAAGCAGGGATGGAACAGTTTTGGCCCTGGTGTGGGACAACAGCCGAGAGAAGGAGTCAATAGCGCTCTGGAGCATCCTCATCTCCCAGGCATGAGATACTTTGCTGGGCAGGAGGGCTCCCAACACCAACCCACAGACGGAAAAGGTGCTGATTTGGAGGGGTGGCTCCTCCAAATACAGGATCCCCATTGGAGGATCCTGCCAGCCCCTCTCCTGCTTTGTGACCCAGACATGACCACTGCAGCTAGTGGGGACAAAGGATTGTTGGGGCAGAAAGCAGCAGGAAATGGGAATTAATTGCATGAGGTTTGACAGGCTCACATAGGACCAGACCACCTCGGTTTTGGCCGCCAGCCTCTTCCTGGCCTCTTGCAGCTCAGGATGTGTGAAACAGCCTGTGGGTTACTGCAGCCTGTCAGGACTGACCCACAAAGAGCGAGGCAGCTAGGAAAGCGAGAATGGTGTTTCCCGTCTCCAGCAGGCCCTAAGCTCAGCTGCATTCAAGAAGAGGTTTGTTGGTTCAAGGTGGAAATAAAAGTGTGCTAAACCCCATCCAGGCTTTGTTTAACCATGCTACACCCCTTTCTCTAGGGCTCTGCTGACATTATGTACTGTTTTCCAGACATTTTCCGTGGGCCAGATGGCTTTCCCAATGAAGAGTTGTGATAAAAGCCTTACCTGTTCTATCGTGGGACACTTCCTCTTTACCTTCACATAATCCAGGAATGGGCTTCATTTGGTATATTTACAGCTGCAAAGAAACAGCACCTGGGTAGCACGTCTCACCAAACAAAAAGGAAAACCCCACAATTAAAATGCAGCTAAAGAAAACATGTGAAACCGGAGATACGGAACAAATCCCAGCTTGAATCTTCTGGTTCCAAGACCTGCGTGGAGCCCATTGAGCTCACGCTAATATCTATTCACAACATGCAAGAAGCAAAGACAAATAGGAATGGCCCGGAGCTAAAGTTACACGGTGCTGCATCCGGAGATGGTAACAGCCCCTTCTCCTGCTCCAGCACTCAGTTAGAACACTCGCCCTGCTCCTTGTGTACATGCCTCTGCAGTGTCCTCATCACGCTCTCCTCAAAACTCAAATCCCTTCATCAGGGAGGGCAGGAACACTACCAATGGGAGCATGCAGCCCCCTGGGGGGTTTCTGGCAACCGGACTTTGGGCTTGGAAAGCATCTTGGTGTGCTCCTGGCCCTGTGGCAGCACAGTGAGTGCTGGTGCATGTTGTATCCTGAGGGCTGGTGGTTGCACAGAACCATTTCTGGTGTCTTAACCCCCAGCTCATCCCCAGCAGAGAGCCAGCTGAGGACCCAGCAGCTCCTGGCCAGGTATAGGTGTCAGGGATAACATTCAGCACCCCCTTAGGTGTTGCTGCCATGAACATGCCCCAAGCATGCCATTTAATTCTGGTGCCGCATCTAGGCAAGGAAGACGAGCAAGCACTTTGGAGAGCTCATATGCCGTCAGACTTTTCAGTGTCCTTTCCTTCCCAGGTCGCACTCTGCTTTCAGGCTGTCTTCCTAATTTTGCATTTCTGAGCTATCAGGAATCTGTCCTGACTTGGAAGATGAGTAAACCTCTGCTGAGAGCTCTGGGGAGCTGCAAGTGCCCTGCCAGGGACCACGGGTTTCCACAAGAGCATGTCAGGCCAGGCAGAGCAAGAAGCTCTCTGCACCAGAACCACATTAGACCTGCAATGAGCTGTCACCCTGAGCTGGGTTCAATAGTTTAGTTAGGTTAATGAGCCAGGGAGAGCTCATTGGGTTCAAGTCCCAGCCATGTGGTTCAGTCACTGTAGTGAGCATCATGGTTAAGCCAATGCAGCCAAATTTTGATGTGGGGGTCCTGTCAGTGGTGATCCTGCTCCCCTTCCTGCCTGCAACCCTCAACCCTCCCAAGACAGTCTGAATGGTTTTCTCTGGGATGCTTTGATAAGCCTCTATTGTTCCTAAAGGAGCAATAAATGAGACGCTGACAGAATAGGCACAAGAGGGGACAGCAAATGGTGCACATGCTGGTGGTTGCCACATGTAGACAGCAGCCGTCACCTTGGGGTCCCCTTTGAAGAGACAGGCAGCTGTTGTCCTTCCAGGATGCCCCTCTTCTCCACATCCCCATCTCCCAGGGTGGAGGAGCCATGAGTTAGTCAATATGTCCCAGGTGAAAGGCAGGCAGCACGCAAGAACAGTGGAACACAAGGAGGTCTCCCTCCTTGTCCCAGTCCAGACATGGGGCACAGGGCTGCCTTGGCTGCTCACTACTTGTAAGGGATGTTTTTTGGATGTAAGTACTTGCTCATACCTGCCTCCAGCTCTCCTTTGCCAGCAGTGAGGCAGCCGTACCTTTCAGACAGCCCTGTCCAACACTGATAGCTGCTCTCTGCAGTGTTATCAAAGGCCTTATCAATGCATGAAGCTGGCACTGGTTGGAATGAAATGGTTTCAAGCCTGTTTTCTTTACAATTCCCTGGCTGGACATGCTTGTATCAGTCACAGGGGCCGGGGAAATCGATACAGCCCCAGTCAAAGCGCATTCACTCAGCAGCATTTCAACTCATCCAGCCGTAAATCCTACCCTGCCTTTGCCTGTGTCAGAGGTTGGATGAGGGAAGGCTGGGTGGCAGCACCACTGTGCTCACAGGAGATGTCAGCTGCAATGCAAAACAGCTTCTTCTTGCATGGAGCTGTATTCACAAGGGGCTATAGAACTCCTAGCCACCATCCCCTCCCCAAATCCACTTGCCATGTCTCTGCATGGCTGGGTGAGTTAAAGCCTGTGGCTTTTTGGTAGATGTAATCCTGATGAGACAACAAAAGATGTCAAATCAAGAGAACCTCAGATCAGCATTAAATGCTAGGAGGGATGGACAAAGAAAGCAGAAGGGGTAGGTGGACTGACACCTAACCTGAAAGCACCGAGGCAAGGATGTAGTTTCAGCGAGGCTGTGATGGGAGCTGTGTCACTGGGAATATTGCAAAGCAGACTCCAGAAAACACCATCCATCCCAGGAGCAATTCTGCAAGTGGATGAGGATGGCTGTAGTTTAATGTGGCTTTCCCACCTTTAACTCATGGCAGGAAAAGTCACAATTCAGAGGCTTTGGGGCCATCCCAACACAAGAGGCAGTCAGAAAAAAATCCACTGCCTGAGGTGGTCCACATGGTCCTGGCTGACTCCTGCAGAAAACACCCAGGATCCCTTCCTGGATGGCCCAAGGCAAAGTCTTCCTAATCTCTGTGCTGCTGGCACTCTATAAACACTTTAAGCCCCTTCAGCATGAGACAGTTATGTGCTGTTTTGCTGTAGCCACACTGAGCTTTCTGTGGTCGCACACACCATGTGCCATACATCCCTTCACCATTTTTCTCACCCACTCACTGTCCCAGCACCTCTCCTCATCCCTCTGACCACAGCCTGAGGCCACACTGCTTGACAAACAGCTCTGTGGCTAAACAGCCGAGCTGCAGGTATATGGGAGGGATTCACTGCAAGTTGGGCTTCGTGGAACGGGGAGGACTTGGGCTCCAGGTTTGGCCATGTGCAGTCTGGTGGACCTTCCCCCACTTTTCCAGGTCTCTTCCTTCAGCCCCAGGAGCTCCTGACTGTTTTAAACACTGAGATCAGACTCCAGCCCCAGGACAGAACCATACAGCACTGCGGCGCTGCAGCATTGGGGCTTTTCCACCTCTCTCGGTACTGGAGGTGGCCAGCATCAGCATCACTGGGGTTCACCCAAGAGATTGATGGAGGTGAAGGTTCATCTGGAGTGAATGGAAACAACAAATAAAACCGCTCCAAGCTGCAGTCACCGGACAAAACACAACAGCGTGCTATTTTCCTTTCCTCCCATGCTGGTAAAGTGATGCTAAGCCACATCTAAGTATGGCCGAGCACAGAGCTGCTGCTCCACTGGATGGGTCTTTGAAAGAAGTTGTTTCTCAACATATCCTATCTTTGGTTGTGGCTATTACCTGGGACTGCTGGGAGGGATTGATGTGCCTGGAGATACCATGTCTGGTGAGCAATATGATGTGGACATGCTTAGGTCTGGAAGACGCCCTGGGATAACGACTGAGGCTGACAAGGCTGGGGAGAGAACACAATGGTTTTGTCTCCCTCCTCAGCATCCCTGTGGGACCAGGGCTTCACTTTCTGATGTGTAAGCACAGCTTCATTTTAGGGGATTTGGAAACTATATCTAAGTGATAAATGAGAAAGCCCCTTTTCCAGCACCGTGCTGCCCCTGCTGTCCCTATGTATTTCTCAGCCTTTCCTCAGGAGCTCCCAGCAGGCCAAGACTGCAGCAAGGTGAGACGTGAGGGGCACATGAGATGGAGCAGCAGCAGGCTCAGAGAAGCGGAGAGGAGGGTGGGCTTGACCTGAGCCTTGTTAAATGGGGAGAAATAGAGTGTAGGTGTCAGCAACACCACAAATTGGGGTCCAGAGAGGTGTGACAGGAGATAGCTGAGGGGTGTTGTGTGTGAGGAGGAGAAGGAAGAGTGGATCACTTCTCTCCAGGCATTTTTTTCCCTCATGTTGTGATAATTATGTTTGCAAGACTAAATTAACACTCTTAAGTGTGAAAAGCAGAACTCAGCCCTGGGAAGAAAGGCAAAAACTGCCTCTCTCCAAAAGGACACCTGCTTTTCCTCAACCACAGCAACAGCACTGTGCACCCCCAAAGGAGGGCTGCTGCACCCAAATCTGTGCATCCAGCATCTCCTCAGAGTCCTTCCACTCCATGTGCCTGCGCCACTCATATTGTGCTCCTTTAGGCTTTTTCTTTATCTTTGTTCTGTCCAATTCTGCACACTAAAATCGAAAACCAAAACACACCTTTGATTTATTCGTTTTCCAAGCCTGAATGGTGATGGCTCATGGTCCATCACTGGGAGAGCTGGCAGATACTGGCCCCCCTGCAATCAGAAGCTAATCTGAGCTCAGGCAGTTACAAGAGCTCAAGAAATGGAGGTAGGCAACATTCCCCTTTTCTGTTTGCTGTTGCTCCTGAGGGGAAGATACCAGAAAGCTCAACAACCCCACAGCATTTCTTCCACAAGAAGGGTTTTCCTGTCACAGTCACAACAGGTCATTCACGATAAGAACACCCGGTGACACCTGGACTCTCAGTGCCCTCCACTGCTTACATGCAATTGCCATTGGAGATCTCTTCTGCCTTGCTGCAGAAATGTCTCTGAAGACACTTGGGCATGTGATTTTCTTGCCTGCATTTGATTGACTTGCCTACAAATGCTAGATTTGATAAATCTATGTAGAAACATACTCAGCTGATGCCAGGCCAAATGTTTGCTCATCTTTTCCTTCACCCTTGTTCCAACAAGCCACCACTGATTTGCTATCATTTATATTTCAGTTGTTCTTAGAGGAAGCGGTGGAAGCTTCGATACGTCAAGTGGTCTAAACCCATTCAGTACAACATAGTCCCATGCTAAAGAGTTTGCAGACTGGAGAGGCACAGTGTTAACAGGTACAAGTGCTGTGACCTGGGGTGGGCTGGATGCTGGTAACTGCAGACACCATCGCTCCCCTGGCCACCACCTAGTGCAATTGTGCCATGGATGCTGACTGTCTTTGCCCTCCCAGCTGTGGAAATATTGGACTTTTCATGCTGCTCGGAATCATGCTACAGTAGGAGATGAGGGTGAAACTCAATCACTTTGCCTTTAAGATCGCAAACTGAAAACAAGCCAAATGCATTTCAGCAAATAATTCAAGGAGCAGGGCTGCCAGAAACCCCTAAGTGAGAGCAAACAATCCTTATCTGGCAAAGTCATACATTACTTAACACCAGTGCAAGTTTAAAGGCATTTGTTTGTTTCTGTTACACACAAGGCATCTTTTCTGGCCAGATCCTCTTATTAGGGTTAGTCCCTGAGTATTTGTACCAGCACTTGTCCATCTTCCCACTTGCTCAGCTACAGCCTGATTGCTGGAGATGGTGATTGCCAGAAACTGCAATGTTTTTCAGATCTGGGGCGTCAGAGTGCTCAGGGATGAGATAAATATCATTGCCTTGTGACCGATGACAGAAACGTCACTTCGTTGTTTTCCTCCCTGCCACCAGCAGTGCAAAATGAAGGGCATCGGATTTCTAGGCTGGTTGGCTCAAAGGAGGACTTTGTTTGCAGAGTCTAGCTCGAAAGGGTATTAAAATGACTGTGACCCCAAAGGAGGGGGAAAGAGGTGACCTCTTGGAGATCTTCTGGGAAAGTGCAATGGCAAAAGTTCATCTCTGTGACCATTAACTCCCCTCTGTAACTCAGTGCAAAGGAGTTCATCGAATGTCAAATGTCTTGCGCACAGGGAGCCTGAGAATGACTTACCAGCAATAGCCACATGGTCGAAAAGAATCACATAATAGGGACCGAGTGGGAAGTGTTTATAGTTCCTCTTAGGAGAGGAACTGGCAGAGTTACCTCTTTGTGTAGCAGCAAATCCTCAGGCACAGCCCCTTGCATATGAACCGGGTTCACCCAGAAGTGATGGAGAAGCTCCTTTCTACCCGCTGCCCTTGACTGGCAGGTCAGAGCTACCCAGCCCTGTTGGGGCTGGTAAAGCCCAGCAAACACTCAGCACCCTTCCTGGACGCTCTTGCCTATGCCACCCACATCTGGTGCTGCCCAAGAGGAAGAAAATAGGGAAATGTCACAGATTCCGGCCACAAAACCCTAAAAACTCACACAGGACAACGTTTTGTTTCAAAGCTTTGCACTGACAAAGACAGCAGCTTGGTCTGGGGAGGTGCAAAACATTACTGGGGCTGAGCACATCACAAAGGAGTCAGCTGCAAACACACAAGTGTGTCAGTTAGCAAACAGGCTGAAGTGAGGGTTTGGTTGTGGTTGGGTGGTGTTTTATCTCACTTCTTCCATCAGAGCTCATTTGCATACAGAGGTTTGGAGTTTTAGACCATTTAAGGTTAACTCATTGCAATATGTTAATCGACTGCTTTCCCAGAGGAGCAGCTGGCAGGAGTTAGGGAGCAAGTTGAGCAGAAGTAGCTCTGCCAGAGGTGGGATGAACGGTCTCTGCCACATGTGTGCCTGGGGTCGCTGCATGCCCAGGACTTCCCTGCAGTGAGCTCAGCTCCTTCTCAGCTTTGCCAGCCCCAATGTTGTGTCCTGAGCTCAATTGCTCTCTCTCACCCCAGAGAGGAGCAGGAAGCATCACACATCATGCCAGGAGTGGTGTCCTGCTCTCCATGGCCAGCAGGCACACAAGGGCATGCTCTGCTTCCTCCCTTCTGCGCGTCCTCTATTTCTGCTCACCATGGAGCTTATCTGAATTGCTTTGCCGTAAGATCCCTTCCTTGTTGCCAGGTTTGGTTGAAATCGGCCGGTGGATTCAAACTGTATCGTGGGTGGCTGATAGACAGGCAGATAGACAACATGATTGTGAGAGCTTCATTTCTGCAAGAAATTGGGCTAAAAATTACTCTTTATCCCAAGGGAGCTTGTCCAGCATGTTTCAGACTGAAGTATGCAAAGCAGAGAGAAAACACTACACAGACAGCAATGGTTAGGGTGCTAATTCAAGATCTGCAGTCAAATTTCTTCTCTACCACAGCCTCCCTGTTTGGCCTCCAGCAAATCACATAATTTTTCTAATCCTCTGTTCCTGTTACATAAAACAGAGCCAAAGGTTTGGGGCTTTTACCTTTTGGAGAGGGTGTGATGGGTAAGTAAATTAGAAATCAGGAGGTGCTTGAATACTACAGGTAAGCCTACAGTCTCAGCCTGGAGTCTTCAAAGCACGTAATACCATTTAAAATAATAATAGTAATAATAATAATAATAATAATAGACTTCTGCTGTTTGGACCCACAAACCCAGTACCACATGGATTTGGAAATAAGGTCCTCCTTGGGAGAAGGTACAGATATGGCTCAGATGGGTGAAGGAGGTACTGGAATGCTATTGCATCTGGTAATGTAATAGCACACGCTGAAACAACAGCCTTCTGTTTCATTCTGCCCCAGGGTTAGCCTGGGGAAGAAGAGCAAAACCTTGTCCTTCCTCACAAAAAGACTGAAAGGCGAAGCTAAAATTTCCCCAAATCTTTGCAGGGTGTAATAGAGGAGCAAACACCTCCAGGGAGGCTGCAGGGTCTTGCCTCTCTAGTTACGAGTACTTAGCCTGGCAAATGCTGTTTGCCACAGGACAGGGGAGCTGTGGTATTGCAGCTGCCTCTCCATGCACAGGGATGTTATTCTGCTTCTAGACCTGTGGTCTGATGTTCCTGAACATTTGCAATCTCTGAATGAGCCCATAAGCTTTTAGTTTTATCACATTAACATGGAAAATTGTTGGCTGTCCTCAAACTGCTATTGGGGATAGTATATGATGCAAAGGGATAATGTTCTTCAGGTGAAGGAGGTCCAAAATAGCAGTTTTCTTCCCATTAACACCAACAACCTGTGATGGGTGTTCACTGGCTGAGTGAAATGAATTGATGATTACTGCCCATCCGTAATAGCATTTATACTCCCAGAGCTGAAATCACCCACACAAGCAAGGCCATTGCTGTCACTTGCCAGCCTTCTCAAAAAAGCCAGTCATGGACTTGGTACAAATTGAGTCACAGCTGCCAAATTCCTCCCAGAGATGCTGAGGGGGGCTCTCTTCAACCCCAGTTTTCCATTAGGGACCTGACGGCTGTCCCAGAGGTCATCATCCTGTGGGTGAGCGACCTCATCCTGGACCCATAGTGCGCTCCCACCAGTATGCTCTTGCTGGCATTGAGATGGAGCCTTTTGGTATTCTCCTCAGTGTAGTATTGCGTTCTGCCACAAAATGACCTTCCTCATACCATGAGAACTTCACTTACTGTCTCGTTGTCTTCTTCCTCTGTCCTCATTCCTGTCCCTCAATACTTCCGCTATACTCCTGAGGCACTTCGGAATCCAGCTGACCTCTGGCTGTCTTTAGCCATCCTTCTAGCTGAGTATGCAGTCGGGAAAACTCCCCTTCACTGACACTCTTTGTCTGAGCTCCGGCATGGTCTCCATCTTGGCCTTAAAACTCAAAATTAGGCCAGCCCTTTCCCAAGGAAGCCCTCTCTGGTGCCAGCTAGGAAAGATGAGAATAGGCTGAAGATCTGTCTTCAGGGAGGGTTCTTGTGCATCCCCTTCGGATTGCTGCAAGTGCTACCCAGGGGAACAGAGCTGCTTCTTCCCAGCAAGCTGCCCAGCTCGCCCATCTGATAAATGGCAGGTTGCATGGACATTGGCACCGGTGCCCTGGTTTCAATGCGCTGTCCTGCTAAATTCCCGTCAAAACATAAGGAAGGGTGTACTCTGGTTCTGCATCCTTTTGACTTCCCGTTAGCTGTTGGCTGCAGGAGCTGAGGTCCCGTGCTTGCATTTCATCATGTTTGTATCAGTACCGCTCTTCCTGAGGGGGTTGTTTTGGGTTGGCTTGGCTTTAGCTTTCTTTTCCAAAGATGGGCCTGATGGGGAAGAAGACAGGGAAAAGTTGAATAGAGAAAAGGCAGATTTTGCGGCTGGGGCGCAGGATCGGGAGTCAGCAGACGCAGGTTCTATTTCTGGCACCGCAGCAAAAACTTCCTGTATGTCTCTGGGCAAGGCAGCTCGCACATCCCTACCCCGCCTTGAGCCTCCCTCCAGCCAAACCACGAGCGCTCCTGACCTCCCTCGCTCGCCGTGGCACGCGGAGGGATGCTACGGCCGTGCCGGGGCTGCGAGGCGACACCGCGGCGCTGCCTCGACCCAGCAGCATCCTTGGGGGTCACCGCCTGGCCCTGCGCTCGCTGCCGCAGCCGGTTCAATAAAGCACCCTCGGCCTCTCCACGGACCGCCGGGGCCGCGTCGCCACAAGGCGCTCCTTTGTGCGGGGAGGCGGGGGGCGACCAGGCCGTGCTCCGGGGGGCCGTGCGGCGGCGGCCCCGGAGGGGGGGCGGGCGGGAGTGCCGGGGGAGGAGACTGGCGGGGAGGGCGGCACAAAAGGGGCTGCTGCAGCCCTGCCTGCCGCTGCCGGCGGGGCTCGGCTCCGCATCGCATCCTTTCCCGCGGCCGGGAGGAGGTGCCGGGCCGCTCCGCAAAAGGAGAAGGAGGAGGAAAGCGAAGGAAGGCGGCGGGGGGCTGCGGGCTTGCCTCGCCTCGCCGCGGCCGGCGCCGAGCCATGC
>JASSUY010036340.1:0-25042 GCA_032466535.1 Forpus xanthops
AAGAAAAGTGGCCAGTACTTTATACTGACTCATGGATGGTGGTAAATGCCTGTGGGGGTGATTGCAGCAGTGGAAACGGATCAACTGGCAACGCAGAGGCAAACCAATCTGGGCTGCTGCAGTGCAGCGAGATATCACTGCCCAGGTGCAGAACCTGGTGGTGAAGGTGTGCCACGTAGATGCTCATGTACCCAAGAGTCCAGTCACTGAGGAACACCGGAACAATCAACAAGTGGATAAAGCTGCTAAGATTGAAGTGGCTCAGATGGACTTAGATTAGCAACATAAGGGTGAATTATTTTTGGCCAGGTGGGCCCATGACACTTCAGGTTATAAGGACAGAGATGCAACATACAGGTGGGCTCATGATCAAGGAGTGAACTTAACAATGGACACTTGCCCAGCTTATTCGTGAGTGTGAAACGTGCTGCAATTGAGCAGGGTAAAAGGTTAAAGCCTCTTTGGTATGGAGGACGATGGCTGAATTACAGACATGGGGAGGCCTGGCAGATTGATTATATCACACTGCCACCAACCTTCCAAGGCAAGCACCATGTGCTTAACGTGGTGGAAGCAACCACTGGATGGCTGGAAACGTATGTTGTGCCCCACACCACTGGCCAGACCACTATCCTGGGCCCTGAGAAACAGATTTTGTGGCGACACAGCATCCCAGAGTGAACTGAATCAGACAGTGAGACTTATTTCTGGAACAGCCTTGTAGGCATTTGGGCCAAAGAGTGGATATATCACATCCCCTACCATGTGCCAGCTTCTGGGAAAATCGAATGGTACAATGGGGTGTTAAAAACAACACTGAGAGCAATGGGTGGTGGGACCTCCAAACATTGGGATACACATTTACCAAAGGCCACCTGGTTGATCAACACCAGAGGATCTGCCGACAGGGCTGGCCCAGCCCAATCAGAACTTTTACATACTGTAGAAGGGGACAAAGTTCCTGTGGTGCACATAAAGAATTTGCTGGGGAAGACAGTCTGGGTTATTCCTGCTTCAGGTAAAAGCAAACCCACTCGTGGGATTGCTTTTGCTCACGGACCTGGATATACTTGGTGGGTTATGTGGGAAGATGGGAAAGTCCAAAGTGTACCTCAAGGGGATTAGACTTTAGCGGAAACCAGCCAATGAACTCAATTGCATGCTGTTGCCTGCTATGTAGCACTTTTTATAGTGAACCAACTAGATGTCTTCAGGTCACCAGAGATTGGCCTTGACTTCCCTCTGACCATCATCCCAACAAAGAATGAATTTTGATGAAACCAGACAAGTTCTGCAGTAAAGGGACGATCAGCATCAGCAGGCAACGATCCAACACTGCACATAGCCTCTCCTGCTCTGGAAGACTGTTACAAGAGATGGAGCCAGACATCATGGACTGGATGGACTTAGCAGCTTTATGGGGATTGGTCCAAGCACTAAGGAATGATCTCTCTCTCTCTCTCTCTCTCTCTCTCTCTCTGTGGGTGTATATATGTATATATATAAGAGTGATGGTATACTGAATATGTGGTATCTGAGCATGACGTGAACAGTATGGAATAAAGGGTGGATACTGTCTTGGGTTCAGCAGTAGCAGTCATTTTTCTCCTTCTTAGTAGCTGATGCAGTGCTGTGGTTTTGGCTTTCAGCCTGGGAACAGTGCTGTTAACACCAATGTTTTTAGTTGCTGCTCAGTAATGTTTAGTTTGACCAAGGACTTTCTGAGCCTCATGCTCTGCCAGAGAGGAGGGGAAGCCGGGAGGAAGCAGAGACAGCACACCTGACCCAAACTGACCAAAGAGGTATTCCATACCACAGCACATCATGCCCACTATATAACTGGGGGCAGTTACCTGGAAGGGTTAGATCACTGTTTGGTCAGGCTGGGTGTCAGTTGGCAGGTGGTGAGCAATTGTATTCTCTTCCCTTGTTATTTCCCTTATCATTATTATTGTTTGTGGTAGCAGCAGTGGTTTGTGTTGTACCTTAGTTACTGGACTGTTCTTATCTCAACCCATGGGAGTTAAATTCTTTTGGTTTTCCTCCCCATCCCTCCGGGAGCGGGAGGGGAGAAAAAGGGGGAGAGGAATGAGGGAGAGACTGTGTGGCTGACTAGGCTTAAGCCACAACACTTGCTAAGTTTGTTTGCTGTTCTTATTTCCAGATTTCCACCATAGCAGAAAGTGAAGATTCACAGGAATCAGTAGACAGTGTCACAGACTCACAGAAACGAAGAGAAATCCTTTCCAGACGACCCTCCTACAGGTACGGAGGTTAAAAGCAGAAGCATTTTGCTTGAAGGATGTGTTCTTCATGTGGCGAGACCAACAGTGTGATTATATAGTTATTTCTTAGTTTACCATTAATGGTGCCTCTCTTCCTCAATGTGTTTTCCATGAATAGGATGTAAAGAGGTAAGAGGAGGAGGAGAAAGTTGTTACACTCAGTTAAGACAGAAATGAGCTGAGAATAAGCTAATTGCTACATTTGTGAAATGCTGAGGTATCATTGTGCTGGGTCCTCCAGAGATAGCTTTAATGAGGAGTTAATACATGAAATATACTGAAGCTTTGCAAGCAGGTGGCTCCTGTATAATCTGTAGTCTGCAAAAAATCAACTCTGTTATTTTTCATCATTGTTGAAATGCTAGCAGAAGTCAAACTTAATTCCTTTCTCCCAGGTGACTTTCGATGAACATGTGGTGTTCTGAGGCTCAGAGGAAAATTTGGCTTGAGCAAAACTGGTTATGTTTAAAGTTTAAGAAGCCAGGGTATGAGCTGAATTTAGTGGTAGGCATCTGGTATCTTTAGTTGTCATGGCGAATACTTCTGTGGTAAGAACAATCGATGTGCTCCTTCACATGGTGTTAGTCATGTTACTTTATTAATTAAGTCCTTGTACAGCTTTTTCTGGCTGTACTGAATCTCATTTTTCATTCTTAAAACGTGCTAAATAGCGTTAAGGAACAGCTCTGGAGTTCTGATTTTAAGTGACTTGTGCATTCCTGCTGCTTCAGAAAATTCACATGCTTCTTTTTTCTTCATGACAATAACCTTAGAAATATAAGATAGACTGTAGGCCTGAGCATATCTCAAACATTTATTAGCACTTACAGATTATTGTCTTCCACCAGCCTTCAAGGCTGTTGTGGTGCAGATAATGAAGGTCATTGCTGAAGATCCCTAGCCTTAATAGATTTGTGAGGAGCAGTGTTGCTAACTTAAGGCTGCTGCAGACTTTCTTGCAGTCTGCTTCTGCAGTGAAACACTGCCTGTTACTATATATGGGGGAATGGCTGTGTATTGGGAGACAGCAGAGCAAAGCTGAGAAGAGGGCACTTGTTCATGCTTACTTCTCACTGAGATGGGCTTCTTTGCACACACTGACGCCACACCACAGCCTCCGTCCTCAAACCACGTCCTGGTGACTCAGCAGAACTTTGTCAAATGTACATACGCAGCTCAGACTCTGGGCCAATGTAGGAGTCACATGAGAAAGGCTGAGCCAGACTACTGCTGTGTTGGTGAGTTCCTGGTTGGCATTCTTCAAGATGCTGTAACTGGCCTCAAAGGCAAGATGGATTCACAGAATAGAAGGTTCTTCATCTGTTTTGTCCACTGTTTTTTCTGGTCTAACACATAGTTGCAAACTCTCTGTACGGGAGTTTTTAATTTGTCCAAGTGGTGCTTGGCACAGCAGAGTGCTTGTGGAGTGCTGGGGTTCTTGCACACACACCGTCAAAACAGCATCAACAAAGCTCTGTTTTGTCAAGCTGCTTAGCAGAGTGACTGCTGTCCCCAAATAGCTCCATACAGATGTTCTGGCTCCCAAAGCCTTAGGAGCTTTATTTAGGAAATGAGTGTTGCTTTGGAGCTTGGGGTTTACAGCTGTGTTTGCTTCATCACACTTTGAGTTCTAGTGACAGCCCACAGGAAGACATATGTGGAGAATTACAAAAGATGTTGCTCTTTACCTGGGTGGCATTTCACAGTGACATAATGGAATCTGCCAGCAGTGAAAAGGGCTTGACATTACTCTGAGGAACAGTGTTTGGTCTAAATGATGCAAATTGCAGTAAATGCCATGGTCAGTCCTACAGTCATGTTCAGTGGGACCTGTAGCAGTTATGTTTAAGGAGTTTTTGGTTTGGATAATTACCATGTGAAAGTAATTAAACTGCGTATTCTTTTCCTTACCCATGGTACTGTCACAGCTCTCTCAGGCAGGGCTCCTGTAAACATAACTGTGTGACCTGCCTCAAACACCGTATTGCCTCCCAGGCAGATGTTACGCTATAAATTGATTGCTCTTTACAAGCATTTCTGCTGACTTCCTTTATACTTGCCTCTCTGGTTGAGGCATTTGCAGTCTCTGAAATAGCACCATTTCCCTTATGTAAGTGAGGAGGCAGGATTTTACGTACTTTTCCTTTCCTCAAATCTTTCTGTGGCTAAAAGCAGGAAACAAGTGAAAATGCATGAGAGAGAAACATGCTCTTAAGAAAAAGGGAAGGTTGTGACAGCTGATGCTTGAGTTGAGAACAACCTTCTTGAGAGGCATCTTTGTCTTGTGTTACTAAAACACAGCTGTTCTGTGCTGGCTCCCTTGCCCATCTATGAATGGCACTTGGAACAGTCCTCTCCATGAGAGTTTGAAGATGGTGCAGGTTTTCCATTCTGCACCCGTTCTTTCCTTGCTGGCATACTGCACTTTTCAGTTTCCTACAGCATTATGTATCAAGTAGGCTATATTTTTTTTCCTCATATTTTTATTAAAATCTCTACAACACACTCTCTTTGCCAGAAAAATTTTGAACGACTTGTCCTCAGACGCCCCAGGAGTGCCAAGGATCGAAGAAGAGAAGTCTGAAGAGGAAACAGCAGCACCTGCCATCGCCACTGTTACGGTGCCAACTCCCATTTACCAAACCAGCAGTGGGCAGTACAGTATGTAGTCTGAATTTCTCAGTGGTGCTAGTAAGTGGGGCTGAGAAGATGAAGAACTATTATTTCTGTAACTGTTTGGACTAGGACAAAGCAGGAGGTGAAAATAAGGTTATTTTAATTTGACTGTTTGATAACTGTATCCTTTAAGCACATTCCTATTGTAAGTATTTGAAATGATCAGTTAGCATTCTGGGACTGCTTGCCAGTTAACGCAGCTAATGCATTCTGAGGCAAAATATGGACTAACCATAATGCTTTTATAAACTTCTTCACTTCAGGAACCAGATGAGGTAATTCAGAAGTTTCTTTTTTTTCCTGGCAGGAGCTGAATACTGGTTCACAAAATTGTAACCTCATTAATAGAAAAAGCACTACAGTCTGCAGTTACATTTTTAGAAAGTCCTGGAAAGATAAGAACTTCCGCAACCTGATTTAAAATATGTAATAAATATATGATTCTCTGTTTTCTTTGTTCACTATATTTCACAGATAGAGTGCTTTAACTTAAAAGTTTGAGAATACAGCAGTAAAGCTAAAATTCATGTGCAGCCTCACACAAACACAGAGTATTAAATATATACAAGGGAGAAAGAACTTACTTGTTTGTATCTTTCTCTTAAAATCTCTTTAGAATTTTGTATCTCTGTTTATTCCTTAGCCACTTTGCCTACTGAAACTGATGTGGTTAACTCTGCTTTCCTAGCGTAACCATAAAATACCTGCTTGTGCAGATGCCTGAGATTTTGGTGTGTCTTTGTAGAGGAGCACAGTGAAATTCTGGGGAATCACAAATGAGGTGTGATGTTCCAGCACACCTGCATGACAGGATTGAGGGAAAGAAAGGGAAAAAACCTACCTAAGTAAGATTGCTTGAAGGAAAAAATGTGTAAAAATGGACCTTTATCAATGAAAACTGTTAGGAAGGCTCTGAGGAAGTCATAGAGAGGGGGGATACAATCAGAAGGAAAAAAAAGCAAAAGCAAGAAGAAAGTGAAGCACAAGATAGATAGCAATAGCAGCAGAGGAAAGTGAAAGGCATAAAGCATGGAAAAGGAGAGGAATTGCAGATGAGAAGAAAACACTGCAGAAAAGACCTAAACCAACCAAGAAGAACATCTTAACTAAGAAATTAAAAAGTATTTCCTGGGGGAAGATTATAACTCCTCAATATGATGCTGTTTTATCAGAAATAATCACTAATCTGTGGTTTAGACTGTGGGTTTTGCCACACACACCCCCTCCCCATTCTCATGAATAACTGGCAGTTTACTTTCAAAGCATGATTTCTTTAATGTACATTAAAGCCATGTGTTTGATCTGAGGGTGTATAAGAGTTCAAGGGATTTAACTCAGATCATTATTCTGCCATATCTAGGTTTAGTACTGTGAGTTAATGAGTAAATTAGTGTCTTAAATGCTGTGTTGTTTTTTTTCTCGTCAGTTGCTATTACCCAAGGAGGAGCAATACAGTTGTCTAACAATGGCACAGACGGAGTACAAGGTCTCCAGACATTGACTATGACTAACGCAGCTGCAACTCAACCTGGCACCACCATTTTACAATATGCACAGACCACAGATGGACAACAGATACTTGTACCCAGTAACCAAGTTGTTGTACAAGGTGAGAAACTTCACAGCCCGTCATTCCGTATAAGATGTTCTCCATGCCGATACAAGTTGCCAGCCTAACTCTGTAAAACATCAGGAAACAGAATTAACAGCTTTGGCACAGATTAAGTCTCCAAAGTTATTAAAGGATAAAAACTATTTGTCACATTTTCTTGGAGCCTTTCCCTTCAGCTTGTAAAATTGTGGGTATTTTGGGTGTACTTAAAAATACATATTTATTTTTATTTTTCCATGCTGTATTTCCTGTATTTTGTCCACACTATTTTATTTTAACATCTCTGCAAACACTGATACCACTTTGGAATTCTTAGTTCTCCCAGACAGTCATCTGCAACAACAGTAAATTTAAAGCAAAGCATTAAAGTGAGTAAAGAAGGTTGTTTGATTCTTCCTATAAGGACACTTTAACTGAGAAGTATTCTTTTCCCTTTTCAATTACAAGTCACCATTTCTTCCTATTGCGGCTTTTGTGACTAGTCACAAAGTACTTAGAATCATACAAAAGTGCCTTAAAAGATCATTTGGTCTAGCCTTCCACATAGAGCAAGCGGGGTACTTCAACTTAGAATAAGTTGGGTTTTTTTACTGTATTAAAATACAGAGAATTATAGAATAGTTAGGGTTGGAAAGGACCTTAAGATCATCTAAGTCCAACCCCCTGCCATGGGCAGGGACACCTCCCACTAAACCATGCCACCCAAGGCTCTGTCCAACCTGACCTTGAACACATCCAGGGATGGAGCATTCACAGCTTCCCGGGGCAACCCATTCCAGTGCCTCACCACCCTTACAATACAGAATTTCTTCCTTATGTCCAGTCTAAACTTTCCCTTTTTAAGTTTGAACCCATTACCCCTTGTCCTATCACTACAGTCCCTCATGAAGAGTCCCTCCCCACCACCCCTATAGCCCCCCATCAGATACTGGAAGGCTGCTCTGAGGTCTCCAACGCAGCCTTTTCTTCTCCAGGCTGAACAGCCCCAACTTTCTCAGGCTATCTTTATACAGGAGGTGCTCCAGTCCCCTCATCATCACATGGTTTGGTTTATTAAAAATTGGGGAGGTATTAAAAATAACAAATGCACACCCCTGCTTTTATAACTGTAAAGCAAGTGATTTGAAAGTTGTCCAGTGAAGAGGTCTCAGGCATCATTGAAAATACATAGCTGAGAAAAATACTTTAGTCGCACTGATGGTCTGGTTTTTTTGTTCTTAAGAACATGTGATTTCTTTAGGTAATGCTGTATTTTCTTACAAGTTCAGGCAAATATAACACACACTTAGATAAATAAACAAAAGAAACCCAATACCTTGTTCATTTTAGAGAAGTAGTTCAGTGCCTGGTTTGCGCAGTCTCTTTACTGTAGGGGTAAATGCTACATTTCTACACCCTTTTTTCTGTGCCAAGTACTTACACATGCAGCGTGTGTAAGCATATAGGCATTTGGAGCATAGCTAGAAATACTGTTTGTCCCATCCTTCATCTTCTTAAAACTGCCCAGAAACTAGAGAAGTAAAAAGCAATATACTAGGGGAAAAAGAAGCACAGCAATGCAATGAAGTTACCAAGTACAAATGAAGGTTTCTTCAGCAGGAATGCACAAAACCCGAGATAGCAATGATGACTCAGATGAGGGTCATTCCTCCTGTATGTAGCCCAGAATACATGGTTAGATAGGTGACTGGGTGCTCTTGGCACAGTGTTTAACAGCACTGTCACCACACTGACATCACGTTCCCTTATGCCTTTCAGCTGCCTCAGGAGATGTGCAGACTTACCAGATTCGCACCGCCCCTACCAGCACCATTGCACCAGGCGTAGTCATGGCATCCTCACCAGCACTTCCAACCCAGCCAGCAGAAGAGGCCGCACGGAAGAGAGAAGTGCGTCTAATGAAGAACAGGCATGTATATTTAGATCATTTCTTATCCAGTCAGCTCTGCATAGAACTGGAGTGTTAAGTACTAAGAATCCCAATCTTTCTTTTTTTCAAGATCTTTCTAAAGACTTTACCTTTGTTTAAAGATACAAAACAAAGAAGCACATCTGCTAATGCCATGTATTTTGACTGTGAAACCTCAGGTAAAAATGTCAGATTCATTCTGTAAGGTGTATGAATTTTTTGCCGTAAGGAGAATACTCACTGGTGGGGGATTTACATGACCTCAGTTAAGTACTTACAAGCACTGAGCTGAGCTGATTTTTTCTGAGTAACTACATTCATGTGGTTTCTTTTCCTGGATTCTTTACCTTAGCCTTCTGCAAGCATTCTCCTTGCTGCTGACCTACTACACTCTTCATTGTCTCACTTGTTCTCTGTAGCTGTTTTCCCTTTTGGTTTTATCCTCCAGAGGCAGAAAGATTCAAGAAAAGGCTGAATGAGCAGCTTCGAAGTCTTGGAACCAATGGTGGCAGCAGGAGGTCTGAAAGAGAGAGGATATATGACCCCATAGGATTTAGTGTATGAGGAGGAAAAGCCAAGCCTACTGAGGTGGGACTTAGTGGAGAGGCTGCAAAGGAAGGGAGCAGCAGAAAGAAGCTGGGCATGATGCTCCTTAAGCTGCTCCTGGAGGAGAGGGAAGAGGTGGGCCTGAGCTGACCCATCACACCCCACACAGGCTTGAGCTCCCATCTGCAAGCTACAGATTTGAGCCTGTATGTTGCAGTGATTCCCTCCCCTGAGTGGGGGAAGCCCCATGAAATGACTCTTTACTCCATCTGTCAGTCTGAAAAATCTATGTTGTACAGGTGCATTTATCTTCTGGAGATCGCTGAGCTGTGAACACAATAGAAAGTTACATGAGCAGACCCAGTGCTTATCTGAGGGGCTTTAATGAGGTAAATAATGCTGAGTAGCAGAGTTCACTTTAAAAAGGTTTTTATATAGAATTTCACCCGTGTCCCCTTTTTGTATATTTTTCTGATACCAGTGAATAGTAGATGTCACCCTTTTAGGCTCTGCACTTGAGAAAAACTTAATGAGCATTCTGAATCCCCTCATTTAGTTAGCAGTCTTCCTCCAGTAAAAGAAAGCTTTTGTGTTTAGGAAAGCCAAGAAAAACAATGGGGAATTACCCCCACTTCAGTTAAGTTGACAGCTTTTGCAACAGTATCATGTTGCATGTGGTGCTTTTAGCCTGCCTGCTTAAGAGATATTTGCAAATCTAGGCTCCAGAGCAAGGGGAAGGAGGAGAGAGAGGCAGATGGTGAGGTGGTTCTTATTGGAGGATTATAGCGTTAATATTCATAGATATTATTGTGCAAATTTTCTGTGTAAATTTTACATTTTAAAAGCTCTCTTGTAATTCAGTATAACTCTTAGCTGTTCATTATGTATAACTAAAGCAAACAGACTAGACTTCATATGCAGCCCAAGCTGGCACAGAAATCACAGAAAGAATAAGTTGTCACCCAGGAAGACAGGTTAGTAGTTTGCACTTCCTGATCCAATAATACTTAATCTTCTGGTGACACAAGTAACAGCCCAAAATTACTACAAGTTGCACAAGGCCCATGTGCTGCAAGCATGTGAAATTGTACTTGTAGGATACCTAATGGATCCCTGAGTCCTTTCAGGGTTTCCAAACAAGGTTTTCTTCATCACGTCTCATTTGTAGGGCTGAATTCCAAAAATCACTTTTAGTCTTCTTACCCTGTAGGTCCTGGAACAGACATTATTTCTGCTTAGTACTACGGCTGTTATTTATCTCATAAGCAGAAGAACTGTGTTCAGTTTTGTCTCTTATTTCCCAGAACACTGACTTTATCACCACTCTGTGTAGTATGTGCAGTGAACAGGCACTTAAACTCTCCTTCTGAAGCTGCTATGCTTCACATCTAAAGGTTCAGGAGGAAGGTATACTTAATGTCTATCTGCATTGTGCTGCTTTGATAAGCTGCATTGCAGGAGGAGAGCCCTCTGCCTGAACTCCCATCCACCTTAGCACATGCTTGTGCTTACTTTGCCCATTGGTACCATTACTGTAGCTGTGCAGGGTAACTTCTGCCTTGGTATTACTGCCTTCAGCATGCTCAGCAGCACATTAGCACCTTCCAGGTATTTTTGTTAGTGCTCTTAATGTGTTGCCAAATTACCTATAGGCAGTTCAGTCTTTACAAGCAAGACCTAAAAGTTTGACTATCTCAAGATCTGCTTTAGCACATTAATGCTGCCATATTCTTGGCACAGCAGACAAGGACAAAGAATTCTGTGGTTGCTAGTGACTTTATTTTTCGAGTCGTTTTTGTATTATCATTGCAGTGATGCAGACATAATTAATAAAATTGAAGTATTGCTGAAGACCAAATACATGAAAGCTCTAAAAACACAGCTTTTTTTGGAACTGTTGAGCATCCTGTAAGACTGCAGTGAAGGGAATAGTTAAGACTATAAGGAGATTAATAGATGGTCTTAACCATGGTTTTATTATTTATTTACTGCAGTAAAATCACTGAAGTTATTGGAGCAGCATTCAACTCAGCCTGAAGGCTGGAATGTAAATCCTGCAAGCAGAATTTTGGCATTGAGTAGGATCCTTTTCTCACAGAAGCAGAATTTTATTGGTGCTTTCTGGCATCTGCATATTGAAGTGATTTGTGGATTCTGAGTGTGTGTGATTTGTGAAGGAGCAGCTACTAAGAACTCAGTGTGTTTTCCTGACCTGCATTTCTTAAGAATACCTCCATGGTCTAAAAATGGCCTGAACAGTTAAGTAGCCCATGTGTGCAAGTGGTCGTTCTGGATTTGAATTGCCTTTTTTGCTTTGCAGAGAGGCAGCACGTGAATGTCGCAGGAAGAAAAAGGAGTATGTGAAATGTCTAGAAAATCGAGTGGCTGTGCTTGAAAACCAAAACAAGACACTGATCGAGGAGTTGAAAGCACTTAAGGACCTTTACTGCCACAAATCAGATTAATTTTGGATTCCCATTTGTCCAGGTGGGATAGAGACTGGTTCTGGCTATATCCAGAAAGACAAAGTAAACTTTTTATTTTCTAAACATTTCTTTTTTTCTATGCGCAAAACTGCCTGAAGCAACTACAGAATATATTTCATCTGTGCTTTGCATCAAACTGTGAATGTTCAAGTACTTGCCTCCACTCCCCCCCCCCAAGATTATTTTCATCATCAACCTCTGCGTGAAGAACAGGCTTCTTTTTTGTCTCCCCATCCTCTTCAAGGAGTCACAGTGTTCACTTGGGAAGTTACTGTGGGGAGACTCCTTTTGTAATGATGTCAAGAATTTGTGCTGAGCTCTTTCCATTGCCTTAGAGACAGAACCACCCCAACCTCTTGGTCCAGAGAACTGTGGGCCACATACATGGAGCGTGCATGATGCAGTGAAGAAGCATTGGTTGCCAAATTGGTTTCCCATTTCATTATGAACTGTAAAAATACGTGGCTAAGCAGCATGCCAAATGAAAGGCGCTTCAGAGTCATGTTCTTGGTGTGGAGACAGCGTACCTTTTTCAACTAGCCCAGGAGGGATTTTGATTTGTAATCTGTATTAAGCCCTCCTGGACTAGTAAATACTTCTCCATACCTCAGAAACAAACCGCATTGAAATGACCTTCACTGGTCAGTTGTTGCTTCTCAAAGCTTATGTGTGTGCAAGTGTATTCAGCATTCTGAATACACAGAAAGCAAACACCAGCTTAATAGGATATTGTCTGGGAAATGGTATTTGGATAGGAAAGTCACTCAAAATAAAAAAGGTACAAGAGTGATGTTACAAAAACAGTTGTGTGGTAAGCAAAGGGTAAGACATGAAAGCACTACCTGTTTGTGTGCAGAGCAGCTAAGCAGTTGAAGCATGGCCAACTCCACATGCATACTCCCTGGTGACAGTATAGTCTGTGTCCCAAGTCCTCTCAAACACTGAGGTTATTTCTGTTGCCCTCCCACTGTCTTATGTAATGGAAATTACTGTACTCAATGGAAATATCAGCCTAGTTTGCTGGATCCTTTTTCAAACTTTGAGGCTGCCTTTCATACATAAATTAAACTGTAGTATAACAACTACCAGGACAACCTCAAATACTGAAGAGGACTTCAGGCACAAATATTCCAACTCCTGCTTTGCAAGGGACAATGTTAGTTATTTCAACCTGGCCAGGCTAGCAAAATTTATTTATTCAGAGGATTTTTTTTTTTCATGTAAAAGGTCAGATTTACCAATAATTTATTCCTGTGAGTAAAGTTACTCCTGCATCTCAGACATTTGCAAGGTGATTTTTTTTGTGTGTGTGCACTGAGGAAATGCGATCTTTCCCTGATTTACAATGTTAAAAAGGTAGTTCATGTTCAAAACCAACTCTGTACTAAGCATTAGGACTTTGAAGGAATCATGCTCAAAAAGAACCACAAAAGAATGTCAAGAAGTCATCATAAGAATGTGTCCAGAAGAATCATGTGCAGTTTGTTTACTGGCCCTCTGATGCTTGTCTCTTGATAAATCAACTTGGGTCATTTGATGGAGTAAGTTTACTTTGGGCTTCTGGTCAAACTTTTGTGTATAGGGGTAAATGAATAAGACTGTGGTATGTACTAATGCCTTGCCTAGCGAAGTATTAGCTAATACCGTTTATCCCATTCACTCTGTCTGGTTTTCAGACAAACTTCAAACATGAACTCCTAAAAGGTTATACAATCAGTGTGACATTGTACGAAGAACATTTGGAAGACTGGGCAGTTGAGTCTCAAACAATTAAGCAGTATTAGAAGTTCTGTTTTTCTCATTTGAGAGGGCATTCAGTTTCCAAGAGACTTTAAAAGGATCAGGGCTAAACTTACAGCATTAATGTTAAATCTAGAGTTATTAGTAATTTCAAATTAGGTTTATATTTCAGGAAGAGAACTTGAGTATCAAAATGACTGAAGAATTCGTTTTCATGAGTTTTGAGGGGATTTATGAATTGTCTGTTTTTATCTGCCATAGAGAATTGATTTTCCTGGTATTATTTAATGGAAGATGAAATCTATTAGTTTAACAATGCAAATTTGAAGATGACCCTAAATTCTCAGCAATGCTGTTGTAAAAACTGTCAGAGAGTGCAAATACGTTCAGCAGTTACCAGAACTAGTGCTGAAGCAGAAAAGTTGATAACGCAGGAGTTGTAAAAAGAAGCTCATGGCCTACTTTGCACAGTATGTGGAATGATTCCTCCAGCTTTGAGAAACATGGAAGAGGCTGCACATGCCTACGTTAAGGCTGTTTCTTATGTAGAACCTTCTGGTTGCAAAAACTTGAGGTTTTGCAGTGAGCCTGAATGGGGCTAGCTGCGGTCTGAGAGCTGTTCTAGTGGGTAATGAGCACAGTCTAGCGCTTGCTGATGGTCACTTGGCACAGAGCCTCAGTGCTGGACGGACCAGGGAACCTAAAACGGTGCTTGGACAGGGTTCTTCTAATACAGGGTTGGTGCAAATTTATTCAGCAGTGAGAGGAGAGCTGTAACTGGTTTGGCTGTGCATGGTCTGCAAGTAGTCTGTAGTGTTACTAGTCTAGACCTCATTAGCAACCAGTGTTTCAATAAGGAAAAAAGAACGTTATTTTAAAATGCATAAGGTTCTGCAAGAATCTTTATTTTTATTTATGCTGCACTGAGGATTTAGGGACTTGAATTTATTTAATGGAAATTTAAAATTACAATAATAAAAATGTATTGGACTGAGTATAGGGTTGTGCATACATGCTTTACTATTCACGTTGACTCAAAAAGGGAAAGAACGTGACACAGGAATCCACTCATACTTTACTTACCAAGTAGTGAGGTTGGGGTAATCAGCTTCTATAAACTAAGGCCATTGGAAGCAAGACAGAATTTATGCTGGCAGGGGGGAGGGTTAGTTTTCTATCTCACAGTTGTGAGTATTCAAGAATTGATAGCCTGTTTTACCTGAAGAGAAGGTTAGAAAGGGCTAGATCCATTATGTTCATAATAAACAAGAATTGTTTTGAAATATAATTTTTGTAATGTCATTATTTTGCAAAACAACAGCACCAATCAGGCAGTTAAGATATTGTCAGAGGTGCTCTTTTAATTTAGATATTCTTGGAAAATACATATGTATAATATATGTACATATATATATACACACAGTATATAATCTACAGCTCTGAGAGCTTTTAAGTCAGGAATGCTGAGTATTATAGTTATATGGAGGTCAGAAAAGATTTTTACTTTTTCTGTGTGTCTCTGGGTGCGTGCGGATGTGTGCGTGTGTGAAAGCTTCCCCCTCCCCAGTCCTTCTGGGCTGCATTATTCGAGCGCTTATTGCTGATTTGTTTTGTGCTGTTCCTCAGTTACTCATTTTCAAGGACTTTATTTCACCTTTCATGGCTTTTGTGAGGTTTGTTTTCATTTCTTACTGATGGAGGTTTTTAAAGTTATGTAAATCAACCACCACCACCCCCACCAGAATAGTTCACTTTTGTGCTTTTTTCTCTTTGGCAGCTATATATCAAAGGCAAAAACAATTGGAAAGGTTGTTACGGTGTTGTGTTTGTTTTCTGAAGGAACCACTGGTAAGAGTTCTGGTTTTCTTCCTGGGGTAGTGGCGATGCGTTTTAATTTGAGCAGTGATTTCACCAGCATCAGGTTGTTACCAGCATCATTGCTTGTATCTGAAAGCACAATTTTAGCCTTTTCATGCTTGTCAGGACTGTACAGACACCTGTAGGTTTTGACTCTTCTGTAGTTGGTGTTTGCGTTTAGACCAGGCTTCTCTGGTACTTGTACATTGATCAGAAAATTGGTGGGGTGTTTGGAATCATTAAGAGGCTCAGGAAAAAACTGTAAAAATATACGGAAAAACAGCCCTGAGAGTTTCTGATCTAAATTTGTACTATGTTTTTCTTTCACATTTGGGCTTCCAGTAGCCTGCAGCTGCAAGTAGTCCTCTGTTAGTGAAAACTGGCCTCTGCTTCTCTGTTTTATGTCTTCTTAATTTAAGACAGCCAGTGCTTTTTGTGGGTCAAAGAGAAGTCTCCCCATCAAAGCAAGTTCAATATCGGTGCAAATCTATGACAGTTCATCAAGGATTTTATTGGTTTTCAAAGACCCTGTTTTTATTGTTGTTTATCCACCTGGAAGCTGGTTAGCGATGTGACATTTGCCAATGATCTAACCAAAAGGTCATGTATTTATTTTTGTTACACTATATTCTTTGTAAATGTTTAATTAAAATGTGCACTTTTAAAAAAAAATCTAAAAAATAAAAACACACACAGAGAACAAAAGAAAAGATCCATTGGGTTTGCTTCAGAAGCTTCTCCCTAGCACTGTCGTTGTAATCCTGCTGTGCCTGCACACAATTCACTCCTCTCCCCACAGCAGTTGCATCCCTCGTAAATTTAACTTGCTGATGAGCACCTGGCATCCAGCAGGCATTACTTTAGAATGGCAGATCTGCACTGGCACCGCCAAGGACTGGAAAGTATTAAGTGTGTGGTGGCTCGGAGCAGTAGGTACAGGATGGATGTGGAACTATTTTTAGAGTAGAACTAGTTCAGTGATCCCAAGTGGGAAAGGGAGGTTAATCTGGAAGGAAAGCTGAACTGGTTTTCAGCCACTTTATTCCCCTTCTCTTTATTTGAGATTTGGCTGCAGACTTTACAAGCTGCATTCCAAGACAATAAATCAAAAGGCTTTCCAATCCTTTGACACCAGGAAGTAGAGGTACACTGTCAGGGGGTCACCCTGCTTAAAAAAACATGAAAAAAGCACAACCACCTTTCTTTTGCAGGCACAGTGATAGTTCAGCTATAACCCTGAAATCTGTCGCTGTGAGCAGGTTTTAAAAGCATACAGTACACAGATGGGTCTCCGCTGTGCCTGGGAGCTCATTTCCGTGAGCTTTTGAATTTGCTAGCTGTAAAAGACGCTGATTTTGCAGAAACCTGAAAGTATCATGAAGCTCAGTTGGCCTGGGAGGAGCCGGGCTGATTAAGGGAAATAGGGTGCTTTCAATCCTATCTACTGTGTGCTTGTGGCAGGTTCAGGTCGGTGGATGGATACGGTGCAAACCTGTACGTCTTTGGAGAAAAGGGACCAGATCCAGTTGGTAAAGAGTTTGCACTTCAAGAGTTTTGCCTTGCAATGTGTTTTCTAAATGTATGTAAGCTCTGGCCTGCAAAGAGAGTAGCTTGGGCTAGTTAAGAGTAGCACAAACTGAAGACAGTGACCTGTTTGTGTTACGGCAGTGGAGATGCAGTTCGTGGTGTTCCATGTAAGTGGCGAGTTCAGGTCTCACTTTCATCAGTGAGAGGCAGCAGAAGTCAGCTGTCCTCAGGAGCTGTGTGCTGGCAGGGAAGGGGCCAGGGGCAGGCTGTAATGATCCATGGTTGGCACACTTCATACGCTGACCATGTACTGTACTCATGGCTTAGGAGCAGTCACTTCACCCAGTCTCAGGCTCATGTAGTTCTCTAAATTAGGGGATAGCTGAGTGAGAGAATGGGGAAGGAAAGGCTTGAGGCAGTTAGCTACCTGGAAATGGACACTCAAGAATTAAGGATGTTCTCCACAAAGTGTGTTTCATCCAGGTGCCACTCCATTTTTTTTGTGTGTAATAGCATTTATTTATATTAAAACATGAATTTTAAGAAGTTCTAGAATTTCAAGTTTTGTATGAGGTTTGAAAGTGTGCTGCTTATAAGGACTTCTAGGAATGGGAAGGGGAACAGCGCAAGAAAAGGTGCTAGATGGCAGCCAACCCCTCCACAGACTTGTCCACAGATTAGTTGTTCACATGAAAAATCTACTTATTTCTACTCTGGATTTATAATTTGGAATTGTTCTGGAACAACTATTTTCAGGGAAGCTTCCAGAGCGAGGGTTATTATTCTCCCTTTGTAATGTAAGCTGGTAAGAGTAAGTTCACCTCATCTGCATTTCTGATTCTTTACCCCCACCATGTCAGCACATAACAGGGTATTTGAGCTCGACTTCCACATACTTGTGGCAGTTAAAAGGCTAAATGAAAATCCGTAATTGGTGGGAAATAAATTCTTATTTACATGTCCCCAAAAATCTAGAAACATCCCTGTTGTGTTTTGGGTTTGTTTTGGGTTTTTGGTTGTTTTTTTGGGGGTTTGTTTGAGGTTTTTTTACTTATTTTTTTGTGCTTTATCTGTGTTTTTTTTTTAAATAAAAAAAAACAAAATTGTACTGGGTTATAATGCATTTTATTAACACTATGTACATATTAGCTGCTTTGTGTTTCAGGATGGTAGTAATTGCTTTGTATATTAAAGTGATCCTTGTGAATTTGTGAATTATTGTCATAAAGAAGTGCTTTTTCTTACTGTAACCTTTGTGGTATAAACTGTCATAACTCCCTTTTTACACAAACATTTATGTGCAGTCACATAAACATGCTTTAAAAAACTCTACAAAGTCTCTTTTTTGAGCAGGATGTTCCATTTACACTGATTCAGTGTAAATTAGACAGGAATATGGGAAAATGTGTATCTTGAGCAGACTATGGTGTCCTCTCACAATATGTGGCCTGCTGTAAGTATTCATGAGGTTTTTTCCCAAAGGGAAGGCTTTTATAATCTTAATTAAATGGAATTAGATTAGTGAGAGGTTAAATCCTGAAGTGAGAGGTTAAGTCCTGAAAAACAAAGTTTCTCTTCCACTCCTGGTATTTTTAAACCTGCTTTCCAGTATCCATTCTGGTGGCAGTTAGCCCCGTTGTTTAATAACGCGTGGAAGGCTTTTCCCTTTCACAGTTTAAATATGCCGTCTTTCTCACTTCAAGCATTCCTGTAAACCCTGTACTACTGATGCTAATAACAGAACAGAAGGCAGCAAACACTGCAAGGATCATGACCTGATTATGCAATCTGCAAGGCTGGATCCAAACACTGGGATGAAAGCCAGAGGAACAAATTCAGCACTGAGGTAAACGCACCTCCAGTGAAATCAAGGGGAAGCAATAAGGTCAGCTCATTACGGCTAGGATTTTGTGGTTTTCACAACTCAGTGTTTTCATAACGCCATTCACGTACTACATCAAGTCTACATCTCGGTAATGAGGGAGAATCCCAAACAGGAGTTAGTCCATGAGGTAAAAATGCAGTTTGGCTTGAATTTCGCACTGAAAAGAATTGGGTAACACAGATCCCTGTGCAGTCAGTAGGTCAGCAGTTAAGCATCATTCTTCTGACACTGTTGTACCCTGAAGCTCTTAATCCATAATATACAGAGCTGAAATCCATACTCCATGTCCTCCTATTAATCAAACATAAGTTCAGTTGCAGTGCCTTTTCAGAGGAGTTTGTTCCCTTGCCGAATGGTGTGTTTCAGGGGTAGTTGCACGATCTCACAGCATGTCCATGTCTTATCTGGTCACTTCCCTATGACTTGGATCCTCTCCCTAGGGTGAGTATTTATTTGTCAAGAGACTACTTACACATGGCTCCACTACTGAGGGACCCATGCCCAAACATATCCTCCCTACAGATGAGTTCACATTGTCTGTTACAAAACAGGGCCAATGCAAAGGAACCACCCACAGGAGAATCACACTGACTGTAGGACTGAGATGAAGAAGGTGACAGTGCATGGGCAGGGTGTTTATGCCATTTGCCAAACAACCACTGAAGCATTACCCTGTGTCATCTCATACTAGAGCAGGAGCTCACCAGGGACCAATGGATCAGGCAGCACAGTTTGCAGGTTATCATCTATCGAAGAGGGCTGCTCTCTTGTTTGCTCACTCATTGGGCAATTACTTCTGTCCTCAATGTTTGGCATGGTTACTCCTGACACCTCCCTGAAGCTAAGTGTGATGGGAATATAAACCAGCTGCAAAGGCCACCCTGGGACACAGAAGGCACTGCCCAGTGCATGGTGTGGGAGCAGTGCTTTCAGTGGGAATGGGCTGTAGGTTTCAGCTTGTTCTTACGGGTGCTGCCTGCCCCTGAACACGGTAGCTTAGGAAACAACCAGAACTCCTGTGTTTGTGGTGGTGGCCTAACTGTAATTCCTTGGTTTGGTCTGAATCTAAGGAGCACCCACACCCCTGTAGCAGGCAGGAGAGGGTATCCCCTTCTCCGCAAAGTGCCACTTGCTGAGCTGTGGAAGGGCCACCAAAAGCTCAGTTATGAAGGCAAGGCACTCACCTGAGGTGCCAGTGCCTTCTCACACTTTTCTCCAGGAGTATTTCCTTATGGGCAGTATTGCTTCAGCCTTCAAACATGTTCCTTTGGATTTGCATACAACTGCTCTGCAGCAACACAGCAAAGGAAGACAAACCTGGTCTCTTCTGGCACATCCCTGCTCTTGCAGGAAGGCTGTAACAGCAGCAGTAGGAAAACAGACACTGATAACTGCTGAAGAATTGGAAGGAGATGCAATTAAACTGATTTGTTTTAAAAGTACAACACTTTTCCTGATGCTAAAGCAAGGCCTGGAGCACAGCCCCCTTCATAAAAGTGTGTAGGCTGCACACTGGGCTTTATTCTGTACTACACAGGGCTTTATTCTGTGCTACTTAAGCAGGATTTCAAGCATGTTTCTACTGTGGCTGTGGCTCTCAGTACTGCAAGCTGTAGCCTCTTGAGAAGGCTGGGCACAGCCAAATAGCAGGCTTTCCCCACAGACAAGTCACATGCGCTTACAAGCCCAAGCACCAGCACACTGCTTTCTGCCATCTCCAGGCTAGGGGAGCCTAATACACAGTGACCACAGGGTAGCTCTGAGACAAGTAAACACCAGTGGGGAGGAAAAAGAAGAGGAGTGGTAAGAACTGACAGCCACACTCCAAAACCTAGAGCCAGAGAAGAGACTGGGGGAGCTGGTAACGTGTTTCAACCGCTGCTCACGCAGTAGATAGGGCAGAAAGAGTCAAGTCTGGCACATTAAAGCTCATATCGTTCTGGTTTTAATTAAAGGTGCTGTCCTCCGTCCCTCACAGGGACTTCAAGGCCAGTTTCAGACTTCAAAGCCCCAGCCAGCTGCGTAGGTACTGTTCTACTGACACCATGTGGCATCTAAGGATACTGTTGTGTTAAGAGCGCCAACCCTCTGCAGGCCAAATCCAGAGCCAGGCAAGCAGCTTAGCTGGAAGCATACGGGAGACACAGCAGGGATGAAGCACAAGACCTGCGGGCCATATTCACGAGCTGTAATGCTGAATGCGTCATCTCCACATTACAGGCTGCACATCACTTCTGGACATCTTTGCCAGTCGGAAGTTTGATGGAAGCAGAAGTGATAAAGAACTTCTAGTGTCTAGCAGCCTGAAGCAACTGCTGGTGTTTGCTGTCGCCACTGACAAAGGCAGATCCTTCAAGCCTGAACCTAACCTACAGCTTTGTAAGTTAAGTTGAAAGAAAAAAGAAGTTCCACATCCACCAAAGAAAAAAGTACTATAGCAATTCCTGCATTTAGAAGTGTAGCCATCTTCTGTTAGCCCATTGTTTTCACCAGGTCCCTTCTTCCACCACCAGAAGGAGAAGGAAGTCTGCTGCTGGTGTGAGCTGGATTCCAGGTTGCAGCATTTCTCACATGGAATCTTGCGGCATAAACACAGAGGTGTTTTTAAAAGCTCAATGTATTAAATTGTTTACTTAGAACACTATGCACAGAAAGCACACAGACATCTAGGTGACACTGCTCCCAAGTAATACAAGAGTAAGTACTCCCCAGATACAAAATCTTTACAGTAGCACCCTATGTTCCCAAATAACAGCTCTCGGCGACAGTGAGCCACAAAGCCAGACAGAATATGATTTAACAGTACTTTGAGAATCAAGGATTGATTTGGTATTTAACAGTTTGAGTCTCCATGTTCCGCTTTCTGTGCTGGCACATGCTCATGTGTACATGCTTCAAGGAGCCTTGATCTGTGTGAAAGCAAGGTTTCTTGTTAGGGACAACTCAAGACCCAGGACTGCTTCAGTACTGCAGCCATAGCCTTCATGCGTATAAGTCAGGTAAAAATACCACTGATTTCTAAGCTAGCAATATTGATTTACACACACACCAGTCTTGTTCTTTGTTTCTCTATGTCTCTTCAATTCAGCAGTGACAGCAACAGAACCACTTTATAGCAGCTGCCTTTGTTTTTTTTCCCTTAAGTAGCTTCTTCTACCACAACCTTCAAGTTGCAGAATGCCTGAAGTGGTAAGAGCTGGTGTCTTAGTTTATATATTTTATCCACTTCTACTTTTCAAGAGTTAAGGAAGCGATAAGGGGAAGACCCAGCACTCTCTTTTTAGGTTTCCCATAGAAATTGAGTGTGGTTTGATTTTTAAACAACAGATCTTTTGATGACTTTTTTTAATGCCTGGAGATTCCTGCAACTTTTATCAGTTTCAAAAATTATTGATCAAAAGTCAGGGAAGACCCTATACAACTCTACTGAGAAATGAAGCAGAGATTCAATACGCAGAAGTACAATTCTTGCTGTATCAGAGCAAATGATCAGACAAGACCATCAGAACAAGAAGCCAGTGAAATAATACAATTGCAGTTACATGCTCAGGAACAAGTGTATCAAGTAGAAATAAGGGGAGCATTGAACAGCATTAGTGGTTTACTAACAAAGCACAGAGTTAAAAGTCATTCTTGCAACTACCCCTCTGTGCTTTGTAGATATGAACCTCCTTACTGGAATCATAGTGGACCTCAGATACAGAGAAACGGCCTCTCAGCATCCTCAAGAATCTGTGATCCCGTTCATAGCGGATACGGCAGGAAAGAAGAATCACAGTTTGCTCTGAACACAAGTGCTCCAGTGTCTGCAGCAGCTCCGCAAAAGTTTCCTCCAGATAAACGATGTCTGCACCCAGGATAAAGTCAAATGCTCCTGAGGGAAAGTTATGCAGGTCTCTTCCCCAGGTCAGTTCCTTCACCACAGCTCTTGGACGTAGTTCAGAAGGTAAGTTAGCCTGAACATTTGACTCCAGGAACTCCAGTGCTGCCGCCCTGTCTGTGATGGTGACACGAGCACCTAAAGTGGTACAGAAGTATACCTCTCAAAGACAGTCCATGTCCATAAACACAGCATTTGAACTACAATGCAATAAGTCAAGCAGGCTCCTTCCTGTTAAACAACTCCCCTGAGTTGCCTGATTAAAACCAACCAAACAAAAGAACAAAACAAGCAAAAAGACCACTATCTACAAGCATCCTACCGTTCATCAGTCTCTTAAGAATGTAAGGTGTACTCACATGAATATTAAGTTTTCGGGAACAAAAAGTGTTTTCTGGAGCTTTTTCTTAGTGCATAAAAGTGCAGGCATTACTTTCTGCCTTTCCATAGGTGACAACAGAGTAAGTTACAGGATTGTTAAGATTAACCAGCTCCAATTCTGTATTTGTTCAGTAGGAGAGAGGCATCTAGAGAATCTCTTTCACAGGACAGACAAAAGTTATGCCTGTGTGATATTTGCACATCATGACTGTATTTTGTCAAACTGCTTTGCTTTTTTTATCTCAGTATTCCACAGCCACTAGAGCTTAGAATTACAAAGTCAGCCTGGGACAATTAGCACAAGTTAGCATCCAGTCCACGCTTCAGCCACAGGCAGATTACAGGCAAATCACTTTATTTCTCCAGACCTTGGTTTTCCTGTCTGCAAGATAGGCTAACAAGGCTTACACAAGCTCAGAGAGTGGTTTCTGTCTGTAGCTTTATCTGTGCTGCCTACAAGGACAAGTGGAAGATAAGCACAGCACTTGCTTCCTGGGGTAGAATGGCTGCAGAACTGAATGCTGCTGAGCTGAGTACCATGGTAACAGGCATCAGCCCCAACAGGGTCCCAACATAAAGTAAACTGCGGTGGCACCGTCTCTACAATAAATAACACAACAGGCTCTGAAGTCTAACAAGAAAGAAAGATGAGTCATACAGGAAACATCACAGTTCACATATGTAGCTTTGGTGTTAACTTCTGTCCCATGCATGTAGATGTGAAAGTGTCAGTTTGAGTACAGCTGTAAATTGCTTTAAGCAAACAGAAAAGCCCTTACCTAGTAAGGTTGCCACTATTCCCAGCAATCCAGTTCCAGCTCCCAGCTCAATCACAGACCGATCCCTGAGATCAATGCCTCCCATCTCCAGATAAGCACACAGGACAACAGCCTAAGCCAACAGACAAAGGCAATTAAGCCCAGGGCTCATTTCAGTCACACTAAACACAGCATTTCTGATCTATACTGAGAGAGAAGGCTACAGGAAGGGTCAGGCACTTCAGATCTGCAGCAAGACTGTTCAGCCCTTCTCTGCCTCCTGTGTGCATGTGTGGTCTTTTTATGAGCTTTATGGAAGACTCTCATAGGCAAAAGGAAAAAAGAGCCACAGGGGCTACAACTCGGAATGTGGTAGCACTGCTTTATGAATCCCTAGATATAACAGGGGGCAGAAAGAGCTGTATTTGGAAAGGAAAATTTGAGGGGTGTCAAACATTGGTCAATGAACACAAATTCCAGGAGGTTTCATAGTACCTTGCACAGTATTTCAGGTTTCTGCACAATATGGGCACAATGTCAGGAAGGACACAGGGAAAGTGAAGTACCATAACTTCTGTTTGTAAGGAAGCAAACAAACACAACAAAGAAAGAAGTAACCTTCTATCTGTTTGCATCTAATGTGCTGTGCTTTACTCAGTAGGGAGCTCTTTCCATAGCAAGTTCTGACAAAGCCAACGTCAGGAAACACCACCAGCCCTGTGCACCAGTTCGTATCGGGAGTTCCCTAGGATTACTCTTGTTCTTTAGAGGTAAAAGTGCAATCTGTGTGTGGACAGAGACCAGACCGACGGGAGCTCATGGTTCCGACAGCGGTACCACGATGGACTGCACTACAATCCTGGGCCAGCCACAAACCCCTCTGTTCTGGAAGGCTCTTATCCCAAAGATAAAGTCTATCAGCAGTCCTTGACGCTACCAGCAGCAGTGCTGCGCTCTGAAGGGCACTAAGCGAACGCTATGGGCCGCTGTTGATTGATGGGTGAGAGTTCTGTGAGTTATCAAGAGTATTTCCTGTATTGGGCACTGGGCATGCTGGGGTTTGGGTGTCCTATTAATTAAAGTCCTCCAAGATCTCTTAAGAGGAAAAAAAAGGTAAAAATACCAACTTCTGGTAAACAAAAAGGGGAGAAAGAGGAGAAAGGGGGGTGGGGGTGGAGCGTTCCCTTAACAATACAACACTGAATAGTTTTCTAAGGTGATCCCAAAACCCGCGGCAAGCGCTACAGGAAGCCACCACTACAGAACACTTGTCTCCGTGCAAACACCTACCGCATCCCAGACCACGGCCGCCACGCCGAGCCGCCGCCAGTCCTGCTTGATGCGGATGGTGCGGCTGACGAAGCGGTAGGTGGCTGAAGGGCTGTGCAGCTGCCGCGCTACCCAGCCCTCTCCCTCCTCGTAGGGGACCAAGGCCATCCCGCGGCGCGGCGGGGCCCGCGCCCTCAGCCCCGGCGCCTCCGGCTCACCGCGGCCTCCGCG